>JAJIBD010032535.1:0-13255 GCA_021461705.1 Cryptotis parvus | reverse complement strand
ATCAATGAAGTGGCGGCCATGAAATCCTGGAGGTGGGTCTATGTTTTGGGAAGCCAAAACCCAGCATGGTGGACTCAGAATCCCCTAGCAGCCTTGTCCGGGACAGGCCCATAGAGCTACATGGGTCCTCGGTGACCAGTTAGCGAGACCCGATCCCCTAAGTGGAGCTCCATCTACTTCCTGCTGCGACAGGGCTCTGTCCCTTATCCAGGCCTCCCCAGCATGCTGACCCATCTTCTTAGTGTAAATGTTTTTGCCCATTTGGGAGGATGAGGGACCCCAAGCAGGGAACCCCACCAGCGAGCGCTTCCTCATCCTGAGCTCCACAGCCAAGTGATTGCCCTCGAGCTAGGTGTGTGTTTTTGTTTCTATGTATTTAGTTATTTAGTTTATTTATTTAGTTTGTTTTGTTTATTTATTTATCTATTTTTGTGGTTTTTTTTTGGGTCACACCGCCGCGATGCTCTAGGGGTTACTCCCTGGCTCTTCAGTCAGGAACCGCTGGAGATGGACCCGGGTTGTGGCGTGTGTAAAGGGCAAACACCCCTACCTCACTAAGTAGCTATCGCTCCGGCCCCTGATGTGTTGTTTTTTAAAAGAAACTTTATTTAGCTGCCAGGACTTACAGCACTGCTCATGAGAGGGTTACATCGTTCTCCACGTCACCTTTAAAGACCCTGCATGGTCAGCTCCGCTCTGGAGACTGGCCGCCTCCTGCGGCGTGGCTAGCGGTTGTCTGAGTCTAGCTCTCTCCGACATCTCTCACTACAGTCCCTCCTCTCCCGCATACACAGAGCCCCGGCTTTGCTCCCACTGTCCTCTGCCCTTCCTGCCCTCCCATTGGGCTGGAGTCCCCTAGTTTTCCTCGGCCTGGCACGAGACGGTGCCGGCCCTGTAGAGCAAGTTGGCCAGTGTGCTCCGTGGTGAGTGTAGCCATCGCCGTGATAAGGTCTGACTGGGCTGTGCTTGACCTGGCCAGTCCTGTCCCTGTGCGTGGCGCTGGGCGCTGGCGACTGAAGGACAAGACACCTCTGTCCCTGAGGACTGGCCTCAGGACCCTCTGTTGGGTAGAGAGAATGTAGGAGAAACATTGCTCCAGAAATGGTCCCGAGACTTTTCTCCAAACAGGCTATTTACCGAAGTACCAGTATTTTGACTCGAGGGGGATGTTCATCTCGCTGGTGTTCTCTCGCGCCATTACTGGTCAATGCCATGATCATGCGTGGTATGTATGGGACAGGCTCTGCTGCGTGGTTCCATCTCTGCATGTGCTCCCCAGTGCTTAGCGGGTCTCCACCATTGGTTCTAGATCCTCTGGGTCCATAAGACTCTGATGGTGATGACCGACCTGAAGAACTTACAGGAGCAGAGGAGAGAAACAGAGGAGGAGGAAGGCAGAATAGCCTCCCAGATTCATAGCCCTGCTGTCTCTGGGCTCCAGCCTCTCTTAGCGAGCCTTCCCTAGCTGTGGCTCGCGACCTGTCTGGCACCCTCACTGTTCTCTAGGCTCGGGCCCTGATTCCTGGCTGGCGATCTGAGGAACAGAGGCGCCCTCAGCTCACACTGTGCGAATCCGGCCCTATGTCAGTCCCGGCCACAGAATGTAAAACGCTCCGTGGTACCAGTATTGCGAGAATAAAGTGCAGCTCTCTGGGCACGGTACTTCCTGTCTCAATTAATAAGAGGGTTACTGCGCCGGGTGGCAGTGCCAGTTCAGCTGACCCACGTGCAGGGACCCTCAGAAGTAGGACTTGCACCGTTGATTAGGGGCCCGGATGCCGGCTGGGATCCCTTTGCGGTGCCTGGTCGTCGCGTGGTTTGAACAGAGGTCTTCCGTTGGTGCTGAATGCAGGGGCTTGGGTGAGCAGCTTCTCTGGATTACGAGTGCAAGGCAACCTCAGATGGAGTCTGCGAACAGCTGCCTCCTCTCAGGTCTTTGCTCCCAAGTGAAGCGGGTGCTTCAGGTTTCAGAAAGAGAAGATCTGTGTCAAAGCGTTTACAGGTAGCAACTCAAAGCTGTAGGTTTGACTTGTAATCTAAAACTGTAGGTTCCCTTGGACAGGCCAGCATGAGGTCTGGAACGCAGGTGGGCGTGTTCATGAGTAACGGAAATTCTTCTTGGGACACTCAGGCGTGCTGTGTGGGTTTGCTCTGGGGGCTGTGGGGACGGGGATGGTTGCTCCGTGCAGCGTGCTCTCCCGCCCTTGGGCCGTCTTCCAGCACCTCCTGAATGTGACTTCTGTATTGGAAGCGAGTGGACTAAAATCTTCTAGGTCATCCCTGTAGTTCTGACATGGTTCCCTTGACCTGTCAACTTTTTGTATTGACGTAAGGGGCTTTAGACTGACGTCCCCTATGACGGGGTTTCCATCTGGCGCAGCCTGTATGTTGGGAGGTGTGAGCAGTGCAAGCTCTGTGGCTCTGGAGATGGTCACCTAGGCACCTGATGCTGTGGTTTCAGAAGTGTCCCAGAAAGGCCAACCAGGGGGCCTTCGGCTGGAGCAGCCACCCCTGCCCCTGGAGTTGTGGTGAGGAGGGTGAGAGGGCCTCCTGTTCTCCTGGCCAGAGAGTTGGCACCCAGTCCGGCAGAACCTGTTTCCATGGATGAAGTTGTAGCTGCCGCGTTCACGGAATGACTTCTGTCGGTGACTTCTGTGGGTGTGGCCTTTCTTCCTCCCTGCGTCGAAGGATTTTCAGACACAGCTCTAGTTTCACCCTGCTGGGTGACGGCAGTGCTTTCCTGTCCTGCCAGCGCCCTTGAGAGTGAGTGTGGGCCCCCGCGAGAGGGGCTTGTACCCGCATGGGACAGAGCATCAGCTCTGGGCTGAAAGGGCGATCTTACAATGTGTTGGTCTGCTATGAGGAAAGAGACAGAGGCTCAAGGTGCATTTTCAGTGTTCCCAACTGTGGAGTGAAATGTGTGTATATAGCACAAAAAGAGAGACTCCCAGACATGGGCCAGCGCTGCTACTGGCTCTCCCTGGCCCAGCCGCTCACGAGGCGCCCAGGAGGGATGACGGGTTCTAACCCTGGCCCGCCACTCCAGCAGAGCCTTGCAATAAGCCAGACAACCCCCCCACTCCATGAGGGCCTCCATTTTCCACATCCGGACTTGCCTCTCGTCAGAACTCCACCCAGCAGACCAGCCTATCACAGCCCGGCACGGTCATCAATAAATGCTGGATTTAGAGATAACTACAAGAGTATGCTACCCGCAGAGCCTGGCAAGCTACCCGTGTTGTATCTGATATGCCAAATACCAGTAACAATTATAGACCTCATTCCCATGACCTGATGGAATGGTTTGAGGCTCTTTATGTTCCTAGAGCAAGCAGGTGCCCTTGGGCTCTACTTGCATGAGACAGTATCATATGGATCCAAGATGGATTACTGGGGCCCGCTGAGCAAATCGATGATGAAGGGAAGACAGTGATACAGTGACAGTGAAGAGCACAAAGCTTCCCCAGGTGGTGTGTTCAGTTCTTAGGATGGGGAGCAGGAACCCCATTGGGGCTAGTCACGTCACGTAGCCTCAGGCGGAGTACACAGTAAGGTGAGACCGCATGGGTACAGGTGAGATCTCATGGTATAGGTGAGAGCGGGGCGGCCGGCGCAGGGAACAGGTGAGACCACATTGTACTGGTGAGACGTTATTGTACAGGTGAGGCCCTCATTGTGGGTGAGACCTCAGGGGAGACTCCTGGTACAGGTGAGACCCCACTGTGGTGAGCCCTATTGTCCCGGGGAGGCCTGTCGTGATGAGTTCTGTGGACAGGTGGGGAGAGCCCTCGTTGGGCAGCCATGGCTGTGTTCTTGTGTCCTGCTGACAGTTCCCTCTGATGTTTCACCTTGAGCTGGTTCAGAATGGCAGCCGCACTGGAGAGGTGAGTCTCCATGGTGGGTGGCACGACTTGCCCGAGAGCCACATGGTCTAAGGATTGTTGGGGGGCGGGAAAGACCCTGTGAGTCTCACCTGGCTTACCTTCCCAAACACTGCTCACATGCCACTGTGCGGCTCCCCACAGGCCCCTGCATTGGGTCCTGGAGCCGATTCAGAGCATTGGAGGTGCCTAGTGTTGGGGCCCCTGGGGCTGGTGACCTGGGGGGCAGAGCGTCTAGTGTTGGGGGTCCCTGGGGCTGTGACCTGGGGGCAGAGTGTCTAGTGTTGGGGGGCCCCTGGGGCTGGTGACCTAGGGGCAGAGCGTCTAGTGTTGGGGGGGTCCTCGGGCTGGTGACCTGGGGGCAGAGCCGTCTAGTGTTGGGGGGCCCTTGGGCTGGTGACCTAGGGGGCAGAGCGCCTAGTGTTGGGGGTCCCTGGGGCTGGTGACCTGGGGGGCAGAGCGCCTAGTGTTGGGGGTCTCGGGCTTGGTGACCTGGGGGGCAGAGCGTCTAGTGTTGGGGGGTCCCTGGGGCTGTGACCTGGGGGCAGAGCGTGCCCTAGTGTTGGGGGGTCCCGGGGGCTGGTGACCTGGGGGCAGAGCGTCTAGTGTTGGGGGTCCCGGCTGGTGACCTGGGGGGCAGAGCGCCTAGTGTTGGGGTCCTCGGGCTGGTGACCTGGGGGCAGAGCCGCCTAGTGTTGGGGGTCCCGGCTGGTGACCTGGGGCAGAGCGCCTAGTGTTGGGGGGTCCCTGGGGCTGGTGACCTGGGGGCAGAGCCGCCTAGTGTTGGGGGGTCTCGGGCTGTGACCTGGGGCAGAGTGCCTAGTGTTGGGGGGTCTCGGGCTGGTGACCTGGGGGGCAGAGTGCCTAGTGTTGGGGTCCCTGGGGCTGGTGACCTGGGGGCAGGCATCTAGTGTTGGGGGGTCCCTGGGGCTGGTGACCTGGGGGCAGAGCGCCTAGTGTTGGGGTCCTTGGGCTGGTGACTTGGGGGCAGAGCATCTAGTGTTGGGGGGTCTCGGGCTGGTGACCTGGGGCAGAGCGCCTAGTGTTGGGGGGTCCCTGGGGCTGGTGACCTGGGGGCAGAGCGCCTAGTGTTGGGGGTCCCTGGGGCTGGTGACCTGGGGGGCAGAGCGCCTAGTGTTGGGGGTCCCTGGGGCTGGTGACCTGGGGGGCAGAGCGCCTAGTGTTGGGGGGGTCCCTGGGGATGGTGACCTGGGGGCAGAGCGTCTAGTGTTGGGGGGTCCCCTGGGGCTGGTGACCTGGGGGGCAGAGCGTCTAGTGTTGGGGGTCCCTGGGGCTGGTGACCTGGGGCAGAGCGCCTAGTGTTGGGGGGTCCCTGGGGCTGGTGACCTGGGGGCAGAGCGCCTAGTGTTGGGGGGTCCCTGGGGATGGTGACCTGGGGGCAGAGCGCCTAGTGTTGGGGGTCTCGGGCTGGTGACCTGGGGGCAGAGCGTCTAGTGTTGGGGGGGTCCCTGGGGCTGGTGACCTGGGGGCAGAGCACCTAGTGTTGGGGGGTCCCTGGGGCTGGTGCCTCCCACTTTCATGTGGCCAGTCACTAGTTTTTCTGAAGATTCGGTTTCATGAGGCCGGGCGTGGGTGAGGTGTGGGGCCTTGGTGGGGCCAGGGGGGCGGGGCCAAGGGGGAGTCGCTCCCCTCCCAGTGTCGGAGGTGGGTTGCCCCGGGCCGGGCTCCCAGTGTCCCTATCAGGACTGTTCCTGACCCGTGTGCCTTGGGGTCTGCTCATCGCAGCCCACCTGCAGAGAGGAATGACCCTGACTAGGCCTTTCCTGCGCCCCCAGCCCGAGTCCTAACACCAGCGAGTTTCGTTAGATCTGCCAGAGGGCGCCAGAGCACCAGGTCAAAGCAAGACAAGTTAGTCCCCAGTGTTGTCCGTGCACTTGCGCACAGCCAGAGTCTCACACACAGTAACATGTGCACACACACAGTTACACACAAGGTACTGAACACAGTCTCACACATAGTCTCACAGTCTCAGTCACACACACGTGCACAGTCACACAGATAGCCTCATACACAATCACACACATACACACAGCCACATACAGACACAGTCTCACTGTCACACAGTCACATACAGTCACACACAAGCACACAGCCTCACACAGTTGTACAAGTCACACACAGACATGCATACAATCATACACATGCACACATGCATAAGTCACACATGTACAGTCACACGCACACATACACACAGCCACACGCAGTCTCACTGTCACAAGTCACACACAAGCACACACACCTCAGACAGTTGTACCACAGTCTCACACAGACACACACACAATCATACACACGCTTACGCATACAGCCACACACAGTCACACATGAACAGTCACACACATACATACACATAGCCACACACACAGTCACGTGCACCCCTGTCATACAATGCACACATAAGGTCACGGTCATACAAATCACAAACATGTACTCATCACATACAATCACGCACACATTCACAGCTACATACACAGCCACACATCTATACATACCATCACACAGTCATCACACATGCACAGTCATGCACAGTCACATGCATACAGTCATGTGCATGCAGTTACACATGCACAGAGCACACACCGTCACACACATGCACATGTGCACACAGTCACTCAGTGGCACACCTCTAGTGACACACGCACACACAGCAGAGGCCTTTGCTTTTGCCAGTGTCCGCACCCGCCTTTCTGCCGCGGGGCTCGCCCTCAGCCCTGCCCGTGCAGGGACTGGCTTGGGGCCACTTTCGCTGCAGGCGACTGAGAGTAGCACCAGCCAGTGTCAGGGCAGGGATGTGGTGTTCAGGGCAGCGTCAGGGCAGGAATCTGGGCACTCCGCACTTCCGCTGTGCCAGTGTGAGGGAGTGGCTGTGCCCAGCCCCGGCTGGGAGAGCGGCCGCCGTTCCCTGTGGACACTGAGTAGGACATGCAGGAAGACGCCCTCCCTGCCCCTACCCGCGTGGGCTGTGCTCCCACACTGCTGCTGCATGGCTGGAGGCCTGTGCTGTGGCCGTCCTGATGCTCTGAGAGCGCCCCAGGAAGGACCATGGAGTCACCTGTCCATGGCTATGGAGGAGGTGAGCCTGGCCGCCTGTCTCAGCTGTGTCCACCCCCCAGGCCGCCCCATGTCCGGGCCCACCCCACGCAGGCATCCCCGCCCCACGGTCACGCCCCATCCTCGGGGTCACACGCCACCCCAGGCATGCCCCACCCTGCCTTCAATGGCTGCTTCTTCACTGAACATCTAGTGAAAGCGGTCTCTTGGCCTGGCCCAGAGCAGGTGTCTGGGCTCCATCCCCGAGGGTGATGGGTCCTCACTGGGCAGCTGGCAAGGCCACAAGACACAGGAGCACAGGCTCTGCTCTGTGGGAGTTCTGTGATCAGTGAGAGGACCTGCAGGCAGGGCCCAGCCGGGCTCTACGGCACTGGCGTCAAGGCTGGGGTCCCGCAGCGTGGGCGGCCCCAGAGTGCAGGGAGGCCCCTCCTCCCTCTCCGTTCCTCCCTCGTTTAGTGGTGAGGGGTCAGGTTGGGAGAGGAGACTTTTTTTTTTTTTGTTTTTTTTGGGTCACACCGGCGATGCTCAGGGGTTACTCCTGCCGCTGCACTCAGGAATTACTCCTGGCGGTGCTCAGGGACCATATGGGATGCCGGGATCGAACCTAGGGCCGGCACAGGCCAGGCTGCATGCAAGGCAAACGCCCTACCCGCTGGGCCATTGCTCTGGCCCCAAGGAGAACTTCATTTTTATCTGGCTTGAGAAACTGGGTAGATGCAAGTGGGAGGAGATAAGACGTCTCTGGGTCCAGAGGTCAGATGGTGATGGCAGGGGGCCTCACTGCTAGCCGTGCCCCTGGGCCCCGCACCAGGCAACGAGGGTCCCTTAGCCCTGCTGGCAGGACCTTGGGACTGCAGGTCTGGTCCCTGCACAGTCACCCAATTACCGGGCACTGTGACAGCCTGATTGATCTCTCTAATCACCAATAGCACTCCAGCATTTAGCTGGTAAATAACAAAATCTAATTAATATGCCTCAGCGCTGGGAAAACTTAATTTCCACTGTTGTCTGTACTCTGGGATAAGAACAATTCTATTTCCTGTGCTATTTAGGATTTGTGATGATAATACGTAGAGACACCAAATGAAACGAAAATATAAAAATAAGCAAACAAAACTAATTATTAAAGATTCGTGGTGGGATTGATTGCCCAAGCCCAGAACTCATTTCTTTCCCTTGACAGGAGACCCTAACCCTGACCCTCAGTTGTGGTGGCGCGAGGAGGGTCTGGGCGGTGGGTCACGGCAGTGCTCCAGCTCTGGCCCCCTGGTTCTGTCCATGGAGAAGCCCCTGGGGTCTGGATGTGGAGGGCAGCTGCTCCCATCTCACGGCCCAGTGGGTCACCTAGCAAGTGTCCTCCTGGGGCAGGCGACCCTGACCGAAAGTGCCTTCCCTGGGGATGGCCTGACCAACTGTGGTTGGTCAGAGCAGGATGTTGGAATGGGCAGGGCTCCCAGCTGCTGATCCGTTGCTCATGGGACCGCCCTGAAATCCCCAGGGGAAGCTTTTGTACTATTATGTTCCTGGGGCTCAGGGATGTGGTATCCTCTGCATCTGCCCGCTCTGGCGCGATGAGAACCCCAACCTGGAGTTCACGGCCAGCCAGGAGATTGTCACCTCCATGGAACTTTTGTGGAGCCTGAGGGCGATGGGAGGATCTGAGAGGTGTATGTCTGAAGGGTGAATCTGAGGGGTTTGTCTGAGGGGGCATTGTGTGAGGAGGGCATGTCTGAAGGTTGACTCTGAGGAGGTATGTCCGGGGGAAGTGTGTGATGGCAGATGGTAGATCTAAGGAGGTTTGTCTGAGGGGGAAGTGAACAGTGAATCTGAGGAGGTATGTGTGAGGGGGTGAATCTGAGGGGGTGTGTGAGGGGGCATCTCTGAAGGGAGAATCTGAGGGGTATGTCTGACAGGGGAAGTGTGAGGGGGCATGGCTGAGGGGGTGAATCTGAGGGGTATGTCTGAGGGGGCATGGCTGAGGGGTGAATCTGAGGGGTATGTCTGAGGGGGCATGGCTGAGGGGTGAATCTGAGAGGGAGTGTCTGAGGGGTGAAGTATTGGGGGCAATGTCTGAGGGAGGAGAATCTGAGGGGTGAGAGTCTGAGGGAGAGGGAGTGTCTGAGGGAGTATAAGAGCAGGGAGCGTGTTGGGGGGCACTCGTATGGTTAGGTGGTATCTCTATGCCATGCGTGGAGGGTTGGCTTGTGGCACTGGCTCCGCTGGGTCCTTTACTCACAGTCTGGCCTGGCCCTTGGCCTATGGCTCTCATGGGAAGCTGCGACTGCACAAGCTTGAAGCTCATGATGGCGTTGGAGCCTGCCCTGTCGGCCTTGCCGATCTGTCTCTGTGGAGTAAACGTTATCTGACCTTTACAGATGAGTGACTCATTTCTGTCCCGGTCAGCTTCAACCCGACTTTCATTTTCTGATGCATGCTGCTCCAAGGCATGGCCACCCCCAACGTTTCTGGGGATGTTTTGTCTGAAACAGTGGCAGGAGGAGAGGCGAAGAACAGGGAGATCATGGACGGACTGTGGGTCTGTAGTTGACTGGGACTGAAAGGGGAAATCTTGGGTATGCAGGCAGGGAAACAGATTTTCTTTCTAGTGTGATCTTGGGCTATGCAGCCTTGTGTGCTGGTGAGACAGACCAGGGAAGGGGGGGCTGGTGGCTGTGACCTTCCATGGAAGGTCGCCAGCAGCAGACTGACCTCACAGTTCCTTGGAGGAGCCCGAGCAAGAGGTGAGCGTAAAGCCACTGCCTGGGCTGGGTGGTGAGCTTGGCACCTTTCAGTAACATGTTCCCAGAGCTGCTCGCGCGCTGCTGCTCTCGGGTGACAGAATGGCTTTGAACTTGGCAGCAAATGGGAGTTCAGGCCCAACAATCCATGCCACCCCGCTGGGTGGGCTCCAGTCCTGCACCAGGTAGCTTCGCACTCACAGATGACGCCAGGATTGGGGTTAGTGACCAGGGGATGGAAACGTCAGTGGCTAGGGCTGGGAATGGCATCAGTGCCTACAATTGAGGACATGGTCAGTGCCTAGGGGTCAGGGATAGCATCAGTGCCCGGGGCTGGAGACATCAGTACCCTCTGGTTGGGGATGGCCTTAGTGCCCACAGTGGGGACAGGGTCAGTACCTGGGGGTCAGGGATGAAGTCAGGGACATCATTCTGGGGCCAGGGACAGGGTCAGTGCCTGGGGGACGGTGTCAGCACCCAGGGTTCTCAGAGAACTTGGTCTGAGCTAAGTCTGGCTGTAGCCTGCACTCTGGCTCGCATTCATTTATAGCTGATCTTGGGGCAGAGGGACCTGGCTAGCTGCAAGACAGTCCTGGTCAGGACACAGAGGCCAGGACAGAGGGAGGTGGATGCTGTGCAGCTTTGAAGGAGCCCCCAGCCCGTCTCAGCAGAGCCCTTGAGCCCGCCATACCTGCTGTCCCCTGACTTCCTGTGGCACCCCCAACAGTGCCTCTGAACCCTCCATTCCTGCTGTCCCCTGACTTCCTGTGGCCACCCCCAGCAGTGCCCTTGAACCCGCCATGCCTGCTGTCCCCTGACCCCTGTGGCCAGCCCCCCAGCAGTGCCTTTGAACCCTCCATGCCTGCTGTCCCCAGCCCTCTGTGGTGCCCCCAGCAGTGCCCAGCACCCGAGGAACCAGTTCTGTTCACCTAATCCTAACCTGGCCCCTGTCCTCATGTGTTCACAGTCTGAATGTCACCTGCAAATGTCATTCCTGGTGAATCGCGGCCTTCTGACCAGTGGTAACAGATTATGGCGGCTCAGATACCCAGACCCTCCTGGGGCAGTTGTCCTCCCCTCCCCCACTTAGCTCATCTGCCTGTGGGAAGGTTCTCTGAATCCGTCCTGGTCACGAAGTGTCCCGGCTAAGGGTGACATGTGTAGATGGAGTGATATGGGGATGCTGAGGCAGCCGTGGAGGAGGAATGCAGGAGCTGAGGGCTGTGCAGGGCGGAGGGCTGTGGAGGGGGCTGAGGGGGCTGTGGAGGGGCTGGGGGCTGTGGAGGGCTGAGGGGGGCTGTGGGGGCTGAGGGCTGTGGAGGGCTGAGGGGCTATGGAGGGCTGAGGGGGACTGTGGAGGGCTGAGGGGGTTGTGGAGGGCTGAGGGGTTGATAGGAGGGCTGAGGGACAGTGCAGGGGAGCTGAGGGGCTGTGGAGGAAAGGCTGTGGAGGGGCTGAGGGCTGTGGAAGGCTGAGGGGGACTGTGGAGGAGCTGATGGGCTGTAGGGGCTGAGGGGGCTGTGGAGGGGCTGAGGGGGCTGGAGGGGCTGAGGGGACTGTGGAAGGGCTGAGGGGCTGTAGAGGGCCTGAGGCTGTGCAGGGGCTGAGGGGGCTGTGGAGGGCTGAGGGGGCTGTAAGAGGCGAGGGGCTGTGGAGGGCTGAGGGCTGTGGGAGGCTGAGGGGATGTGGAGGGGCTGAGGGGTTGTGGAGGGCTGAGGGGGCTGTGGAGGAGCCAAAAGGCTGTGGAGGGGCTGAGGGCTGTGGAGAGCTGAGGGACTGTGGAGGGCTGTTGGGTCTGTGGAGGACCTGAGGGGAATTTGGAGGAGCTGAGGGGGCTGTGGAGGGAACTGAGGGCTGTGGAGGGCCTGAGGGCTGTGCAGGGGCTGAGGGCTGTGGAGGGCTGTGGGGGCTGAGGGCTGTGGAGAGGCTGAGGGGGCTGTGGAGGCCAAAAGGCTGTGGAGGGGCTGAGGGGGCTGTGGGAGGGCTGAGGGGACTGTGGAGGGGCTGAGGGGGCTGTGGAGGGCTGAGGGACTGTGCAGGGGCTGAGGGGGGCTGTGGAGGGCTGAGGGACTGTGCAGGGGCTGAGGGGGCTGTGGAGGAGCCGAAGGGCTGTGGAGGGCTGAGGGGACTGTGGAGGGGCTGTTGGGTCTGTGGAGGACCTGAGGGGAATTGGAGGAGCTGAGGGGCTGTGGATGGGCTGAGGGGCTGTGGAGGAGCTGAGGGGGCTGTGGAGGGGCTGGGGGCTGTGGAGGGGCTGAGGGGCTGGGAGGGCTGAGGGGGTTGTGGAGGGGCTGAGGGACTGTGGAGGGCTGAGGGGGCTGTGGAGGGGCTGAGGGGACTGTGGAGGGGCGGGGGGCTGTGGAGGGCTGAGGGGGCTGTGGAGGGGGCTGAGGGGCTGTGGAGGGCTGAGGGGCTTGGGGGGCTGAGGGACTGTGGATGGGCTGAGGGGCTGTGGAGGGGCTGAGGGGGCTGTGGATGGGCAGAGGGCTGTGGAGGGGCTGAGGGGGCTGTGGAGGCTGAGGAGTCTGGAGGAGCTGAGGGGCTGTGGAGGAGCTGAAGTCTGTGGAGAGGGTTGAGGATACCTCAGGAGGACACTTCTGTCCAAAGGGTGGTGAGGTTATTCAGTGCCTGGGATGGTGTCTGCTGGGGACAGGTGTGTCCTGAGAGGTCCTGCTTCACCTGCCGCGTGCCGCTGCTGAGCACTACTGTCACCTAGGCGCTGCGGACACAGGCTGGGCAAAGCCATCCTTGTCTCTTGGCACTGACTTAAGTTTGTCTTCAGATGATTTCCTGCACTCTGTATTTCGTGTAGAGAGAATAAGGGCAGGAAGTGACTCAGCAGTCAGCAAACCATCGAAGATGGCGCTTGCTCCATTGCATGGAAGCAAGACCCTGCCTAGGACCCTCCACATCGTGACACATCTTAGGTCCCCCACCCTGCTCCCACTCCTGCCCCAGCCCCTTCCAGCGCCAGAATTCTGCTCTGAAGCCCTACCATGCTGGCTTCTGGTCTGTTGTGTCCAGCATCCCTCCCAGCCATCCTGGGCCCACACTCCCTCTCCGCCAGATACCACAGCTGGAAACGTTTTTTACTTTCAGCCTGCATCTGCGCATTTCTGAGGAAGGATTGAGTAAGGAACCTGCAGAGGAGCATCCCAGGCAAAGAAGGAGCCCAACGTAGTTCCACGAGAGCTTTCAATAACAGAGAAACAAAAAGAGATGAAACCTCCTCTGAAGGTAGCTCGGTCATTACCTCTCCCTGGGGGAAAATATTTCCAGTAATTTTGCAGTAAATACACATCTTGCCTATGATCTGTACGACTCAATTTCCACAGTCTGTGGGGCTCCTGGTTAAGCACAGCACAAGAGAAATCTGGGCACTAACGCAGGGGCGATACTTTGTTATGCTCGAGAGACACGGCGAGCCAGTTTCTCTCCAGATGGCACTGGGACTCGAAACCACCTAGGAACCACTGGCCAGGGGGCTCTGGACAGAGACACAGGGGACAGATGGGTCTGAGATGACATGGGGACAGTGAGACATGGGACAGTGAGACACGGGGACAG
>JAJIBD010032534.1:0-13154 GCA_021461705.1 Cryptotis parvus | reverse complement strand
AAAAATAAGTGAAACAGTAATGTCTTTTAATGCACTGTATTTCACGAAGAGCAGGAAAGTTTATCGGGAAGGAGATATAAAGACGAAAAGAAATGACATACAGAATCTGCCAAGTAGTTGAGGTGCAGGAAGGGGAGGGAGGTGGGGACATTGGTGATGGTAGATGGGTTTGGGTGGAGGGATGGGTGTTGGAACACTGTAGATCCAAAACTCTACATGAGCATCTTTCAATTGTATGTCTAAAATGGTGTAATAATATTTGGGGGGAAAATAATAAAATTAAATTAAAAAAAAAGAAATGGAAAAAAAATGACCTGGATTTAGGTAGTGTTGGTTACGATAATTGTGTGACTATACTAAGAACTACTCAATTGTATAATGTACTTAAAAACATTTTTAAAATAAAAATTTATGAGTAAAAAAAAAAGAAATTGAAAATACTAACTAAAAAATTAAATTATAAAGAATGCTAATACAATTAAGACAGAACATTACTGAACTGCACTTCACACTTATGATCACCTCCACAAACTCACACATTGAAACATAAATATATTAGCAATCTTTGTTTTTAGTATTGATGTTATTTTATTACTTATATAATAATATTAATATTAGTAATGTTCACCTCATTAACAATTTTCTAAATATGATTATGAGTACAAAGACTATAAAATTGCAAAAGACTGAAATTACATAGAAATGACTTTAATCAAGAAATCGTAGAAAATCTGAAATTAAAATAAGGATGATAGAAATCCAGGAATTCATGCTCCTATAAAGAAATAAAAGAAAGATATGCAGGAATGTAATAGAATCAGAGACACCATTGGCTAGCAACAAAATAACGTGGGCCAGGAAATTCAAAGGATTAGAGCACACGTAGAACAGTGCTGTTATCTGGTTTCAATAGCAAATCACTACTTTTTCCCATCATCACTGGGTCCATCAGTTTGAGACCCTACACCTGAATTGTCATACCCAAAATACAGTAGAAAAGGATGTTGAAATAGAATTAACAGTCCAAAAATAAATATTTTAGCAAATAAATGAGATTAATAGCAGTGGTACTTGTGAAAAAAGTCAAAACTGGGGAAGAAAAACTGATTGTTATCAGTTTCTTCTTTGTGTTTCAGTAATAATATTCTGTACTTCTTATAAGTTGTGATTATTTGCAAATAATCAAGGGCCACACTTGATAGTGTTGAGAAATTGCTCTTGGCTCTGTGCTTAGGGATCTTTATTAGCAGTGCTCAGAGGACCATATGGAGTGCTAGGTTCCTACCTTGGGTCAAAGCAGCATACATGGCAAAGCAATACTATCTGGTCCTATTTAATTTTTTCAAATAACTTTACAGGCCATTACATTGAGTTAATTAAGAAACAAAAAATGTGAGACAAATTTATTATTGTGTGTTTAATGTGGGTTAAATCAAATGAGTAATCATCGGTTGTTCCCAATTCTTGTGTTGTTGTGAGCTAAAATGTATGACAACTTATTCTTGCATATACATTGTGTTAAAGAAATGTAGATGCAAAATATTTTATTTACTCTTGTCTTTTCTGACACATCACAACTCTTGGTTTGGATTATTACCAAAATGCAATCTTAGCCTCTTAGCTGATCTAATTCTGAATACATATTTTTTTGGATATCAGGATATCCCTCAGAGTCATTCTAGGAATACTATTAATCTTTTTTAAAAATCTTTTAATGCTAGAGCATCTTATTGCATACTTTATTCATCAAGGTATGTCATCTTGGATTTCCACATAACAGAGTTAAGCTCAAATGTGTCACTTCCCTTAATTATATTAATTGGAAATTCTTCTCACACAGCATGTGAACCACCCCCGATGCCTGTGTGACTTCTGGGGTCCCCAGTGCTTGATAGAGCTATGGGAGTCTTTTAAAATTCACCCTATTATCTCCAAGACTCTGTAATGGGAGAATCTGGTTCTGAAGCAGTGATAAAAAAGAAGTCTTATCCTCAGAGAAAAGGGGGCATTTAAGGCAATATTACTAAGCCTCAAAACAGCTTGTTCCTTCTTTTTCACCTTTCTCCCCCATATGCCTAGACAGGATGAAACAGATGCTCATTAATTTTTAAAATTCCTTTAAAATATATCATACACATTCTCAAATTTATAAAATGAAGACACATGGCAGTTACATAATTTGCAATGTGCCCAGAATTAATCAATACAATAAAAGACATCTGTAGGGTGGGCAGTCAGACCTGAGTTTTTTACCCAAAGCTTGAAAATCAAAAGCACCTTAAGTTGCCATTGGTTGTCATGATCTGAGCAAACAAATGGTATTGTTGCTCAATGTCAATAGCCCACATTCTTAGCCTTGTTTTGCTTTTAACAGACTGTGAAAAGACCAGCAGCTGTTACTGAGCTAAGAAGAACTAAGGAGTATACAGTAGGTGGTACCACCTGTGCTTTTCTTGCTCCACCTTAAAAATCTGCCACTTTATTTTGGAGCTGAGTAGAATATGGCAAGGACGCAGTATCAGTTGTGTAGTCAACTGTGGTTAGTTCTGATAAAGTGGAGTAACGTCATCTATACAAGTCAAAATAGGGCGTGTTGATGATTTTTTTGCATTTGTTTCATGCATTTCCCAAATAAATAGGAAAAGATGATAAATATAATTTAGCTGGCTTAACATAAAAATGAGACTAAAGATTTACAACCCTACATAATTCATGATTTTGTATATCTACAATTAATGATGTTCCCTATGTTATGATTCATTTTCATTTCTTTACCTTAAAGACTAGAAAAATACTTGACAAATTACTACCTCCTTGATCCTGGTGCTGTGGAACTTCAAATTTAAACAGACACTTGGTGCAATATGTCTTCATATCTCGTGAAACATTTAGTGGATTATGGAATTAGAGAATTAAGTAACTTAAAGATAAAACTGTTTTAAACTATGAAATATTCTGTTACTGAGCACTTTGGTGAGAAGTTCCTCATAATGCTAAATAATTAAATACTCTATGTATATTGTAAATTATGCCATTTAATATAATGTAAAGTTTCTAACAAAAGCAAATGTATTGAATGTCTGAAATGAATTAGGGGATCCTTATATAACCACAAGCTGGTACTTTTATATTTTGCCATTCTAAACTATCCAATGCTACTTAAATCCAACAAATGTTGTTTTAAATGAAAATGATAGAAGTGATAATCTCTCATTACTTTTGCTTTTTCACATTTTCTTCATTAACAGGGACATTTGCTCAGTACAAGGCATGAGAGGGGTTTAGTATCTAGTAAAAGACATGTTCTTCCATCATTTTTATTTATTGATGAGAATGTTAAGTTTTCAAAAGCACACAAAGGCAACACAGGCAGAAACTTTGAGATAAAAGACACAAGGCAGTGTGATATAGGGACTTTGATATTTGGTGGAACTAGAATTCATTAAGTACTTCTATTTATTACTTCACTTTATATTCAAACCTTGTTCCAGTTCTGTTTTTTGAAGAAATTTCTCCAGAATAAACTGTCTGTCAATATGGTTTGTTCCAACCTCATCTATTTTTAACAGTACTTTTTTGCCTTCTGAAGCAAGAAGGGGAAAGAAATACTGTAGGAAAAACAAAGCAGAGTAAAGCTTTAACTCTGGATGAATTAATCTAAAAATTCGTGGAGGAATGCTGTTTCTCTGTTGTCATTTTCATTGTTTTGTAACCTTCAGATTTACCAGGATATCCTAAATATGGGTTTCATTTATAATAATAGGCTTCATATATAATCTGAAGGCTCTTGTGTCAATTCAGAGAATATACCACAATTACGTAGTCTGAGCTGTTCTTGTGCAGAAAATAATCCTAAACATCCCCATCAGTAATTTCTAAGCCCCTTTTCTACAGAGTAATCTTAATAAATATGAATGTATTCAGTCAATTCTTAATTACTCTACCTACATTCTTTAGTGGTGGCTTATTTATTCTTGGCATTTTTCAATTTGACCTGTGAGACAGATGTTTCCCTATGGTACTTGTTGGCTACAGAGCTCTTCCACAAATTGAAATCTTACACTGATTCTTCCATTAGATGTAGGCATTCCTGCAATGAATTTGTCTAGATAGCTGCAAAATCTTTTCTCTTATCAGTCTTTGTCATGTCCAGGACAGAGTCACTGATGTAGGGGGTGCAGTGCTTAGATTTAGAGTGTAAAGTTATGGAGATTCTGTGACAAGTGAGTGACTAGCATCGTGATAGCTGAAACCCATCATGAGAATCAGGGATCATCTCCCTGAAGACTGCACAGCCAAGGTCACTCCCCACAAACCACTTATCAGGGATTACCCAATGTAAAGAACAGATCCCCCAAGGACTTTTGTCAAATACAATATCAGGTTTTTTTTGTTTCTCCACAATTACTTCTACTGACTTGAAAAGCATGTCGTTTTTCTTTCATTAGAGTTAGTTAGTCATACTAAATATATCATACCCTAAATATAATTGCAGTATCTACTGTTTTTTTGTGTGGTGTTATACCCAGCGATGCTCAGGGTTACTCCTGACTCTGCACTCATGAATTCCTCCTGGCACTGCTTGGGGACCATATGGGATGCCATGCCAGGGAGCAAACCTGGGTCGGCTGCATGCAGGGCAAATGCCTTGCTCATTGACTATCGCTCTGGCTCCAGTATCTACTGCTGATGTACCCAAACTAGACATTTATTTTGACAAATAAAATATAAGCCAAGTGTCATTGTGGCTTCTCCAACACAGGACTTCAGAAAGCCTCCAGATATCCCATTCTCTGAGTGTATCAGATCAACAAGTCATGAATACTTTGTATAAGATAAGGAATCATGTGAAGCAGAAATGAGTTATTCTACCTGAAACCTTCAAAACTGCCCAATGCCTGAATCTTTCAAGAGTCGACTACTGACAAAATGAATAATCACTGTATAGACTAAAATACTATCTCAATTGAGGCAAGCTAAGTAGTCAAATAGCAAACTCAGGAAATAAAAAAAAAAATGAAAAGAGATTCAGCTATAAACTTCTTGGGTTGACCTTTACAAGACAAAAATTTATAAACATAGTTAATATTTATAAAATATAAATGTGTATTATCATTTTAAATTTTAACATGACTATACTGATTAATATATAGCAACTTTAAGATACAGTTATTTTTCCTAGAGTTTTAGTTCCTTGTGTCTGGGGATGTATAGAAACATAACACTGATTATTGGCCAAGGTAAAGTGACTGAGGCAATTGATGATTTATCACGTGATATTTCACAATTGAAATTCACTTACGGTTCCTGTTCCAGTTGAGTTACTGGTAACTTATATCTGGAGCAACAATCTTGACAGCTTATCTTAATTCTGTTAAGGGAGGTACATGAAAGACTTCACTAGAAACTTTTAGGTACTCCTACCAAATCGTTCTTTGTTATACAAACTTGGTGATCCATCCAGAAAAAATTGCATCATATTTTTTGAGTGAGGGCTTTTGAGCTGTTACTAGAAGTGTTCAGCTCCTGTATTAGTTCTTGAACTCTCTCTTTTATATATTTCTGCTATATCTTTCTATTTATTAAAATTCCCAATTCACTATACCCACAGATGTGTGTATTTATCTATGCATGGGGCTGTGTTTGTGTGTATATTTCTGCCTTTCCAAGTACTTTTCAAAAAATTCAGAAGGTCAAAATTCATGATATTTCCCAGAAGAACTAGATGTAAGGAAATCATATTAATATAGGATAAATATTAGCATTGAATGTGCTTTGGCTTTTGATAAAGGGCCTTTACAAGTTTAACACTTTAAGTGTGTGTATAATCATCTTTTTGTCAAAATTCTTATTTCAGAGCACAGATTAAACTTCAATGACTAAATATAAAATGTGAAATTACCTTCAAATATGAATTTTAAACATATCCATATATATAAGACCAAGATAACAGAACATACTTATAAACCAATGAGCAATCAAAGAAAAATAAAACATTGAATTCAGAAAGCTGACATCATAAATGGGGTAGTATAAATGAATATATACTACAGAAAAGAATAAGGAGCTGGAGAGGTAGTAGGAGAAGGTATAGTGCTTGCCTTGCTTGTGGAAGACCTTGATTCTTTTCCAGCAGTCCTTGATTCTTTTCTCCAGAACAATGCGAGAACTTATCCTTGAGCACAGAGTCAGGAGTAACTTCTGACTACTGCTGGACTGTGGGTCCAACAAAACAACAAATAAGCAAACAAAAAACTGAGTAACAATAGAAATAATCTTCCATAACTTGATGGGTTTTCTAAACACCATATGATAATAATTTTCAAAGTTGACTGTTGGATGATAATCTTAGCTAATTTGGAAGCTTTGCTCTTTTACCCACTCACAGCTTAATCTACTTACAGGTTCTTAAGTCAAGGTTCATTCTAATGGGATCTCTGTTCTATGCAAACACTGATATAGAGGGTGTGGCAGTTACCTATCACCTTGAATCTGAATAACTTCTGACTTATTATACATCTACTGAGACTTAAATGTTTTCTAGATTGGGCAAAGCTCCTCTTTATAACCACTGCACCCAGTGTGGACAGTTAAAATTTACTAGGAGATTGCCATCCTGGCTACATTGAGACTATCTTTAAAATTATAGGAAGGATTATACTAGTTTGCCCTCATGCAAGCAAGAGTGATGCTTTCAGTATACAGAGAACAAGATACTCAGAATCATCCTGGTGCAGATAATAAATAAGAAGGACCTTGTGAATATCATCTATATTACATGAAGCCCATGAAATTAAGATGCATTAATTTATATCACCCCAGTGTTTTACATAAAAGATTATCTTGGAAGAAGGGATTAGTCCTTGGGGTAATCCTTTGTTTATACCCATAATAGGGTGGTGGCACCACCCTTATACACTTTGTTTAGGGTTCTTTGTTGACAGGATCCTCCTGTCAACAGATAGGATCACTTTGGTGTATAGGAGGGACTGACTTGAGTCCCCTTCTCCTTTTCTCCCTTCTTTGGGGTGGGACTCCTCTTGGGTGAGATCCTCTCTCTCTGTTTTGTGGGAGACTTGGGCTTTCTTGTATGGTCTAGTTCCGACTAGAGCTAGAGTTCTTTCATTATATTGAATTGCAGTGTTAGAGCTTTTGTACTATTAAAAGCCTTTTTGGAACTGCACTAGAGGCGTGAGTTTTCATACAGTCCCCTGTCGGCCTCGGAGGTAGAAGAGAGGTAGAAGAGAACAGTCCTGATACTGTTGGGGACCCCAGCAGCATCCCCGACAGTTGATAAATGTTTCTTTATGGAAGGATAACACAATCCTAATATATGGAATGGACTAGAACTAGATATTACCCCAAACTATTAACTACCTGCTAGTGCAGAGATCATAAAAAACAGCTGTGGAAAAAGAAAAATATTAAAAAGAGTAGCAGAATAAAACCGAATAGTATGTAGGACACATTGCAAGTCCCAGAAAACTTGAGAGTCATATATCAAAGAAAGGAACACTTAAGAGTAGAATTTCCACGAAACCCATAGTCCTTATAGTCATATAATTGGTTTCAGTTTCTAAAATATTTAACAACTGAAAAAATTAAGATGAAAACATGACTTAGTGAATGAAATAACTGTATTTATTATGTTTAATTTATCTGAATGAAAAATACTAGTAGAGAGTAGCTTAATTCTACTAATATTTAATATATGTTGTGGCAATGAATAAATAACTAACTCTTTCTACTTTAATGAGTATCTGAGCTTAATTTTCACACCCTGTTTCCTTGACAACATAATAAGGTAATATGCCCTATGTTTCTAAGCAACAAAGATTATGGTACAATAACTTCTATTGGAAAACTTCATCTGGTTGAAGAGATTTGAAAGTACTTGATAAGATGCCATAGCTTCAGGCTTTCCTGAGTGTGGTATTTTTAGGTCATTTCTTTAAAGGACTCTGAAAACTACATCTATAGGAATTGCAGCAACAAATACTGGTTCCTGTGAGGTAGGAGCTTTCTCTTTTCAACTCTCATATCAAATCATGAACCTACTTTGAAGTACATCTACTCTTACCGCATAAGCTGTACAGACACAAATGCTTCCTGCAGATGAGAAATACCTGATGCTCCTTGGCTGGCAAACTGTTCTTCTATTCTTAATCCTTCTTAGTAGTCTGGCAAAAAAAGTGGTTGCAGAGAGTCTTGAAATCTGTTACTTGATTCTATGAAGATCCCTTGAAAGGTATTAAATAACACATGTATACAGAAGAACCATGCAAATAATACATGAGCAGCTCTCACTATTTCAAAAGGTAAGTGCAGAAGCCCTATTTACAAGTAAAGTTCTAGACATAAAGGTGATTATAATTTCAAGATTGGAGGAGAAAATAATCATTCATCACAAAAGTAACTCTCATAGGTAAAATCATAATGATTTGGCAAGTAACCTAACAATTGAACTAAGAATCCTGAAATTCTAACAGGATCTATTATAGGTTAGAAACATAAAATTATATTAATTTTTTCTTTCTTTATCGCCACCATAATTTTCATCCTAAATACAGAGTAATTTTCTCCTAGTAGGACATAAAAATTAAATTAAACAAAATACTTCTATCCTCTTTGATATTCTTGCCTTAATTTTAAAACATGAAATCAATATACATGGATTATGTAAAGAATAATATCTATAAACAGAATATCTTGAAAAGCATATATATAATTTATTAATATCTTTTGTATATGCTGTGTCTCCTAATCTTTATTAAATCTACTTCTGATCTACATACATATGAAATATAAAAATGAAATAGTAAATTGTGTTAAGTCAATAATGTCTTAGAATGTTTAAAATATAATTAAAATATTAACTATTTCCCACATAAACACTGCAAACTTTTTTAGTCCAAAAACTGTCCTATAACACTTCATTGTATAACTGTCATAATATATAGCTTGGTTCTTCACCCATGAGGTCAAAGCAATAGTGCAATCACCAGTGGCACATAGGTTCACATTGGTGTTTTCACACTCCTCGAGTCATGAGCCTAGACTATTTGGGCACATGAATTATCAGGATATGTACAAGAAACCTTTAAAGAACTTATAAGGTGGACTCAATGTCACAATGGAGATTTTAGGATCTCCATTGAATTTTGTCCAACACCTGGCTCATCGACCATATTTAGAGAATTAGCTCCAACAACCAACATAGAATGGATTGTTCAGTGTATGATAGGAAATGCTCAAATAGACATTAAGATAAATGTGAAATAAGTATTGTCAGGAGCTGTAGTGAAGGTGTGTCTGGGATTGTCAGTGGAAAACTCTGTGTTCTGGAAACCCAGAAAGTGAATTCAAGAACAGAAACTGGCCAGACTCCTACACATCTGCCTAGGCAAAAAAAAAAAAAAAAAAAAAGCATGACCTTATCATTACTGTTCCCTATATGAGCTGTGAGGATTAACATACTTGATGCCGCTCAAGTGAGCAGGCATCGGGAGGTGGATGGAGGGTGGGTGGGAAATGCAGGTCTCTGGTAGTGGTAGGAACACACTAGTGGTGGGATTTGTGCTGAATGATGAATCTTTCCAACAACTATATTGTGAAAATTTTTGCACTTTGTAAATCACTGGGTTGAAATTAAATAATTTAAAAAATAAATAAAAAGAACGTAAGTGTTAGTTGGAGGGGGTTAGAGAAAAGTACAGCGGGTAGGGCATTTGTCACACAAGAGTGGGACCTAGGTCAATCCACGGCATCCCATGTGGTCCTGTGAGTCCACCAGAAAATGATCCAGAAGCAGAGAGAAATAAGATCTGAGCACTGCTGGGAGGACCCCAAACTAAAATACACAATAAAAATAAATTTGAAAATTTAAAAAAGAAAGAACACCCATCATTTCTATAAGTGGGATATATGAGTGGATGATGGTGAGTGATGATCACCACTTTACGCCCCTGGTAATATTAAGCCCCTGTCAGGAACTTTAATGTATATGGGTAATTGAGTATTAGAACTTTATGTCACATTACAGTCATCAAAAGATTAATATAGGTGAGAATGTCCAAAACACTCATTGTATTTTCATATGACTCACCACGGCAGAATGACAAGTAAATACTTATATGAGTGCACTGAAGATTGTGCATCAGATAATGAAACCAATGACAGAGACTCAGAATCTCTCACAGAAGATGAAATGTTGTAAGTTTATTCTTTTGTAACACTGTAATAAAATATCCTCAAATATACTATTTTGACTAAAGTTTAGAAAACCAATAATATCTATTATCGTGGAGTTTTCTATTTTCAGATTGCAACTATTGGCTAAATGGTCACAAAAACTATCATTTGTCTTCCCATTGTTCACCAATTTGCTCAAGAGGGTGCCAGTAATGTGTCCATTCATTGGGAATGTGGCTCATTACTGTTACTGTTTTGGCATATGGAATACACCACTGAGTAACTTGCCAGGCTCAGCTGTGACTCTGGGTTCATCCTGGGAACCCAGTCTTTTTCTGTGTCAGACCATTAACTATCCAGGGTCCATGGGACAAAGGCCTGTGTAGGTAAGCCTGACTCCTGTCTGTCTGTTAACCTGCCTAAGGAGCCAGACACCACAGCCACACTAGCAAAACATAGTAGGTCAGGCTCTAGGTAATAATATGTGCCAATATGAACAGTAAATGTTAATGTATATTCATGATAATTTACATGCATCCTAATATTGTACAAAAGATAGCAAGAAATTACTTTTAGCATCTGCCATTTAAAATATTATAAGAACTGTTCTTTACAAAGATTTTGATATTTGGGTTTTAGGAATACAAAATTTTGAAACCAGTCTCACTATCATTGTCAACTTCAATCCATCAGTGTTAGAAGGTTCCTTCCCCAATAGCCCTATCCCCACCCACTTTATAGGCACATTTCAAAGTTTTGTGGTTGAAGTCTGTATCTTGTCTTTTTAAGTATTGTTTAGTTGTTGTTGTTTAGTTTTGGATAGATGCCATACCACTCCCCACATTACCAGTATGTCCCAGGCTCCTGAGCCCTGTTTTCTTTTGTACCTCTTTCCAATTTTCTTCTCTCTCTCCTTCCTTACATCCTTTTTCTTTTCCTTCTCATTCTTTCTATATTCTTCTTCGATCTTATAGTATAGCATCATGGCTGATCTAAGCATCTCTCCTTTAACTACATTGTTTCTCATCCATTTATTCTACATATCACTGATAAACAAGATCTTCCTATGTTTGTCCTTCTTCTGGCATGCTTTACTCCAAAAATATCTTACAGTTCCAATTAGATTGCAGCAAGCTATACAATTTTATCATTCATTGAAGCTGTATGGTGTTTCCATTGTGTATATATATATATATATATACATATATATATATATATATATACACACACAATGCTTCTCATGTATTATCACACCCCACTTTTGTAAAATCCAACTTGGCTCATGCAATCTGAGACAGTTCTTTAATTTTTTGGTATTTTGTTCAGACCTCAGGCACCCAGCGGTTACTCTGGCTCTGTGTTGGTGATAATTTCAAGTGACTCTCAGGAGACTGTATGTGGTGCTGGTGATCAAACACAGGTCAACCATGTGTAAGAAAAATGACCTTCCAACTTACCATCTCTTTTACCCCCAAATATAACAGTTTTAGTTTTAATAATAAAAATATCTTTTATAAGATGACAAATTGTATAGGTATTAGCAAGCTTGCATTATTATACATGACAACTTAGTTCTTCCATTTCTTAAGTTTACTAAGAAAACACTCTACATCTTAATTCATGACTATTTGTAATATCTTCTCTCAAACAAATCTAAAGATTTGTTTGAATCAGGTCAGAATTTTAGCCAAAATTTGTACTCCCCTTTCAAAAGTGAAAATTATATTATTTGCTTATCAGTTACAATATCTTTAAAGTATTGCTCACTTAGTGTTTTGTCCCCATTGCACTCTACAGTAACTTCTACAACAAACAAACTTTTAGTACTATGTGAATCTTCAGAAAATAAAGTGCATGCATCTGTGAAAGATTCTAGTTAATAACCTATTAGTCTTATATAAACTGTACTAAAATCCTCATATTAAGAAACTATAATACAACTCTATCAGATTTAAATATATTTAAAATTTTAAATGCCAATAAGTCACATGGGGTATAATTAAAACTTAAAAATTATTTAAACATTAAAATATGATTGCTCTAAAGCTCTCCCTATAGTATATTGTTTTAATGTATGGTAGTTCACATATGATGGATGATGTTTTAATGTTTGTTCACATCCTAAAGAAAATTCAGTTGGGAATCAATTGAAAGCTCCTATGCAGATCAACATTCTTTATATGTATTAAATCTGGTTCTCATAAAATTATTCCTAATTGAACACATACATAAAGATATCAATGCTGAAGAGATAACATTATACCTGTTTGCACTCCCATTCCACAAACTCAATTTATCTATGTATTTGCTTTCACTTCTGAGATATTTGATTTGCTTTTATTTGATATGCCAAAAAAAGTAAAATAATGGGACCCCACTCCCACCAAATGGAAACATTACTGGCACTCGCTTGTGCAAATCGATGATCAATGGGGAAGACAAGTGATACAGACGCAGTGATGCAAGAGAGTTTCCTTTAACCCTCCCGCCTTCTCTCTCCATGACCTCACACACTGGAATTTGTAACATAGGTGTAAACATTATAATTCTTCTAGGCATAGTTTCAAAGACAACTCTTTAGTATTTTAGGTTCACATTAGCTCACTCTTCATGTCTGAAAATGAGTTGTACTAAGTCATTTCTTCTTTGACACATTTTATTTTAATTTATCTAGAAATGGTGGTGCACTGGCATTCTGAAACTTTATGAAAGTTCTATCCAAATTTGTTTCAGCCCTTAAGTATATTATAATGGCTCGCACTCAATATAAATCTGTGTATAGAAAGATTTTTTTGTGCTGGATTTGAGGGGAAAGCACATATTAAGACAATTTTTATGAGGTGCTTTGTAATGCATCTTCTAACTTTCATAACACTTTTAAGAAGGATATTAAGTCATATACTTATGATAAAAGCTTAAAAAGATTTAACTAATTTCTAAACAGAAGCATTGTTGAGTTGTTC
>JAJIBD010032533.1:0-47026 GCA_021461705.1 Cryptotis parvus | reverse complement strand
GCAGGAAAGTTTATCGGAAGGAGATATAAAGACGAAAGAAATGACCTACAGAATCTGCCAATTAGTTGAGGAATTGCAGGAGGGGGGGAGGGGGGGGGGACATTGGTGATGGTAGATGGGTTTGGGTGGAGGGATGGGTGTTGGAACACTGTAGATCCAAAACTCTACATGAGCATCTTTCAATTGTATGTCTAAAATGGTGTAATAATATTTGGGAAAAATAATAAAATTAAATTAAAAAAAAAAGAAATGGAAAAAAAATGACCTGGATTTAGGTAGTGTTGGTTACATAATTGTGACTTATACTAGAACTTCTCAATTGTATAATGTACTTAAAAACATTTTTAAAATAAAAAATTTATGAGTAAAAAAAAAAGAAATTGAAAATACTAACTAAAAATTAAATTATAAAGAATGCTAATACAATTAAGACAGAACATTACTGAACTGCACTTCACACTTATGATCACCTCCACAAGCTCACATTTGAAACATAAATATATTAGCAATCTTTATTTGTTTTAGTATTGATGTTATTTTATTAATTATATAATAATATTAATATTAGTAATGTTCACCTAATTAACAATTTTCTAAATATGATTATGAGTACAAAGACTATAAAATTGCAAAAAAGACTGAAATTACATAGAAATGACTTTAATTAAGAAATCGTAGAAAATCTGAAATTAAAATAAGGATGATGAAATCCGGGAATTCATGCTCCTATAAAGAAATAAAGAAAGATATGCAGGAATGTAATAGAATCAGAGACACCATTGGCTAGCAACAAAATAACGAGGGCCAGGAAATTCAAGGATTAGAGCACATGCAGAACAGTGCTGTTATCTGGTTTCAATAGCAAATCACTACTTTTTCCCATCATCACTGGGTCCATCAGTTTGAGACCCTACACCTGGATTGTCATACCCAAAATACAGTAGAAAAAGGATGTTGAAATAGAATTAACAGTCCAAAAATAAATATTTTAGCAAATACATGAGATTAATAGCAGTGGTACTTGTGAAAAACAGTCAAAACGGGAAGAAAAAACTTGATTGTTATCAGTTTCTTCTTGTGTTTCAGTAATAATATTCTGTACTTCTTATAAGTTGTGATTATTTGCAAATAATCAAGGGCCACACTTGATAGTGTTGAGAAATTGCTCTTGGCTCTGTGCTTAGGGATCTTTATTAGCAGTGCTCAGAGGACCATATGGGGTGCTAGGTTCCTACCTTGGGTCAGCAGCATACATGGCAAGCAATACTATCTGGTCCTATTTAATTTTTCAAATAACTTTACAGGCCATTACATTGAGTTAGTTAAGAAACAACAATGTGAGACAAATTTATTATTGTGTGTTTAATGTGGGTTAAATCAAATGAGTAATCATCGGTTGTTTCAATTCTTGTGTTGTTGTGAGCTAAAATGTATGACAATTTATTCTTGCATATACATTGTGTTAAAGAAATGTAGATACAAAATATTTTATTTACTCTTGTCTTTTCTGACACATCACAACTCTTGGTTTGATTATTACCAAAATGCAATCTTAGCCTCTTATCTGATCTAATTCTGAATATATATATTTTTTTTGGATATCAGGATATCCTCAGAGTCATCATTCTAGGAATACTATTAATCTTTTTAAAAATCTTTTTTAATGCTAGAGCATCTTATTGCATACTTTATTCATCAAGGTATGTCATCTTGGATTTCCACATAACAGAGTTAAGCTCAAATGTGTCACTTCCCTTTAATTATATTAATTGGAAATTCTTCTCACACAGCATGTGAACCACCCCGATGCCTGTGTGACTTCTGGGGTCCCCAGTGCTTGATAGAGCTATGGGAGTCTTTTTAAAATTCACCCTATTATCTCCAAGACTCTGTAATGGGAGAATCTGGTTCTGAAGCAGTGATAAAAAGAAGTCTTATCCTCAGAGAAAAGGGGGGCATTTAAGGCAATATTACTAAGCCTCAAAACAGCTTGTTCCCTTCTTTTTTCACCTTTCTCCCCCATATGCCTAGACAGGATGAAACAGATGCTCATTAATTTTTTAAAATTCCTTTAAAATATATCATACACATTCTCAAATTTATAAAATGAAGACACATGGCAGTTACATAATTTGCAATGTGCCCAGAATTAATCAATACAATAAAAGACATCTGTAGGGTGGGCAGTCAGACCTGAGTTTTTACCCAAAGCTTGAAAATCAAAAGCACCTTAAGTTGCCATTGGTTGTCATGATCTGAGCAAACAAATGGTATTGTTGCTCAATGTCAATAGCCCACATTCTTAGCCTTGTTTTGCTTTTAACAGACTGTGAAAAGACCAGCAGCTGTTACTGAGCTAAGAAGAACTAAGGGTATACAGTAGGTGGTACCACCTGTGCTTTTCTTGCTCCACCCTTAAAAATCTGCCACTTTATTTTGGAGCTGAGTAGAATATGGCAGGGCCGCCAGTATCAGTAGTGTGTAGTCAACTGTGGTTAGTTCTGATAAAGTGGAGTAGCGTCATCTATACAAGTCAAAATAGAGGGCGTGTTGATGATTTTTTTTTTGCATTTGTTTCATCCATTTCAAATAAATAGGAAAAGATGATAAATATAATTTAGCCGGCTTAACATAAAAATGAGACTAAAGATTTACAACCCTACATAATTCATGATTTTGTATATCTACAATTAATGATGTTCCCTATGTTATGATTCATTTTTCATTTCTTTACCTTAAAGACTAGAAAAATACTTGACAAATTACTACCTCCTTGATCCTGGTGCTGTGGAACTTCAAATTTAAACAGATACTTGGTGCAATATGTCTTCTATATCTCGGTAAAACATTTAGTGGATTATGGAAATTAGAGAATTAAGTAACTTAAAGATAAAAACTGTTTTTAACTATGAAATATTCTGTTACTGAGCACTTTGGTGAGAAGTTCCTCATAATGCTAAATAATTAAATACTCTATGTATATTGTAAATTATGCCATTTAATATAATGTAAAGTTTCTAACAAAAGCACATGTATTGAATGTCTGAAATGAATTAGGGATCCTTATATAACCACAAGCTGGTACTTTTATATTTTTGCCATTCTAAACTATCCAATGCTACTTAAATCCAACAAATGTTGTTTTAAATGAAAATGATAGAAGTGATAATCTCTCATTACTTTTGCTTTTTTTTCACATTTTTCTTCATTAACAGGGGACATTTGCTCAGTACAAGGCATGAGAGGGGTTTGAGTATCTAGTAAAAGACATGTTCTTCCATCATTTTTATTTATTGATGAGAATGTTAAGTTTTCAAAAGCACACAAAGGCAACACAGGCAGAAACTTTGAGATAAAAGACACAAGGCAGTGTGATATAGGGACTTTGATATTTGGTGGAACTAGAATTCATTAAGTACTTCTATTTATTACTTCACTTTATATTCAAACCTTGTTCCAGTTCTGTTTTTTGAAGAAATTTCTCCAGAATAAACTGTCTGTCAATATGGTTTGTTCCAACCTCATCTATTTTTAACAGTACTTTTTTGCCTTCTGAAGCAAGAAGGGAAAGAAATACTGTAGGAAAATAAAGCAGAGTAAAGCTTTCGACTCTGGATGAATTAATCTAAAAATTCGGTTGGAGGAATGCTGTTTTCTCTGTTGTCCTTTTCATTGTTTTGTAACCTTCAGATTTACCAGGATATCCTAAATATGGGTTTCATTTATAATAATAGGCTTCATATATAATCTGAAGGCTCTTGTGTCAATTCAGAGAATATACCACAATTCACGTAGTCTGAGCTGTTCTGTGCAGAAAATAATCCTAAACATCCCCATCAGTAATTTCTAAGCCCCCTTTTCTACAGAGTAATCTTAATAAATATGAATGTATTCAGTCAATTCTTAATTACTCTACCTACATTCTTTAGTGGTGGCTTATTTATTCTTGGCATTTTTCAATTTGACCTGTGAGACAGATGTTTCCCTATGGTACTTGTTGGCTACAGAGCTCTTCCACAGGTGAAATCTTACACTGATTCTTCCATTAGCTGTAGGTATTCCTGCAATGAATTTGTCGAGATAGCTGCAAAATCTTTTCTCTTATCAGTCTTTGTCATGTCCAGGACAGAGTCACTGATGTAGGAGGTGCAGTTCTTAGATTTAGAGTGTAAAGTTATGGAGATTCTGTGACAAGTGAGTGACTAGCATCGTGATAGTTGAAACCCATCATGAGAATCAGGGATCATCTCCCTGAAGACTGCACAGCCAAGGTCACTCCCCACAAACCACTTATCACGGATTACCCAATGTAAAGAACAGATCCCTCAAGTGACTTTTTGTCAAATACAATATCAGGTTTTTTTTGTTTCTCCACCATTACTTCTACTGACTTGAAAAGCATGTCGTTTTTTCTTTCATTAGAGTTAGTTAGTTCATACTAAATATATCATACCCTAAATATAATTGCAGTATCTACTGTTTTTTTTTTTGTGTGTGTTATACCCAGCGATGCTCAGGGTTACTCCTGGCTCTGCACTCATGAATTCCCTCCTGGCACTGCTTGGGGACCATATGGGATGCCATGCCAGGGGAGCAAACCTGGGTCGGCTGCATGCAGGGCAAATGCCTTGCTCATTGGACTATCGCTCTGGCTCCAGTATCTACTGCTGATGTACCCAAACTAGGACATTTATTTTGACAAATAAAATATAAGCCAAGTGTCATTGTGTCTTCTCCAACACAGGACTTCAGAAAGCCTCCAGATATCCCATTCTCTGAGTGTATCAGATCAACAAGTCATGAATACTTTGTATAAGATAAGGAATCATGTGAAGCAGAAATGAGTTATTCTACCTGAAACCTTCAAAACTGCCCAATGCCTGAATCTTTCAAGAGTCGAGCTACTGACAAATGAATAATCACTGTATAGACTAAAATACTATCTCAATTGAGACAAGCTAAGTAGTCAAATAGCAAACTCAGGAAATAAAAAAAAATGAAAAGAGATTCAGCTATAAACTTCTTGGGTTGACCTTTTACAAGACAAAAATTTATAAACATAGTTAATATTTATAAAATATAAATGTGTATTATCATTTTTAATTTTTTAACATGACTATACTGATTAATATATAGCAACTTCCTAAGATACAGTTACTTTTTTCCTAGAGTTTTTTGGTTCTTTGTGTCTGGGGATGTATAGAAACATAACACTGATTATTGGCCAAGGTAAAGTGACTGAGGCAATTGATGATTTATCACGTGATATTTCACAATTGAAATTCACTTACGGTTCCTGTTCCAGTTGAGTTACTGGTAACTTATATCTGGAGCAACAATCTTGACAGCTTATCTTAATTCTGTTAAAGGGAGGTACATGAAAGACTTCACTAGAAACTTTTAGGTACTCCTACCAAATGGTTCTTTTGTTATACAAATTTTGGTGATCCATCCACAAAAAAATTGCATCATATTTTTTGAGTGAGGGCTTTTGGGAGCTGTTACTAGAAGTGTTCAGCTCCTGTATTAGTTCTTGAACTCTCTCTCTTTATATATTTCTGCTATATCTTTCTATTTATTAAAATTCCCAATTCACTATACTCCACAGATGTGTGTATTTATCTATGCATGGGGGGTTGTGTGTTTGTGTGTATATTTCTGCCTTTCCAAGTACTTTTCAAAAATTCAGAAGGTCAAAATTCATGATATTTCCCAGAAGAACTAGATGTAAGGAAATCATATTAATATAGGATAAATATTAGCGTTGAATGTGCTTTTGGCTTTTTGATAAGGGCCTTTACAAGTTTAACACTTTAAGTGTGTGTATAATCATCTTTTTTTCAGAATTCTTATTTCAGAGCATCAGTAATAAACTTCAATGACTAAATATAAAATGTGAAATTACCTTCAAATATGAATTTTAAACATATCCATAAATATAAGACCAAGATAACAGAACATACTTATAAACCAATGAGCAATCAAAGAAAAATAAAACATTGAATTCAGAAAGCTGACATCATAAATGGGGTAGTATAAATGAATATATACTACAGAAAAGAATAAGGAGCTGGAGAGGTAGTATAGGAGAAGGTATAGTGCTTGCCTTGCTTGTGGAAGACCTTGATTTTTTTTCCAGCAGCCCTTGATTCTTTTCTCCAGAACAATGCGAGAACTTATCCTTGAGTACAGAGTCAGGAGTAACTTCTGACTACTGCTGACTGTGGGTCCAACAAAACAACAAATAAGCAAACAAAAAACTGAGTAACAATAGAAATAATCTTCCATAACTTGATGGGTTTCTAAACACCATATGATAATAATTTTCAAAGTTGATTGTTGGATGATAATCTTAGCTAGTTTGGAAGCTTTTGCTCTTTTACCCACTCACAGCTTAATCTACTTACAGGTTCTTAAATCAAGGTTCATTCTAATGAGATCTCTGTTCTATGCAAACACTGATATAGAGGGTGTGGCAGTTACCTATCACCTTGAATCTGAATAACTTCTGACTTATTATACATCTACTAAGACTTAAATGTTTTCTAGATTGGGCACAGCTCCTCTTTATAACCACTGCGCCCAGTGTGGGACAGTTAAAATTTACCAGGAGATTGCCATCCTGGCTACATTGAGACTATCTTTAAAATTATAGGAAGGATCATACTAGTTTGCCCTCATGCAAGCAAGAGTGATGCTTTCAGTATACAGAGAACAAGATACTCAGAATCATCCTGGTGCAGATAATAAATAAGAAGGACCTTGTGAATATCATCTAGATTACATGAAGCCCGAATTAAGATGTATTAATTTATATCACCCCAGTGTTTTACATAAAAGATTATCTCGGAAGAAGGGATTAGTCCTTGGTGTAATCCTTTGTTTATACCTATAATAGGGTGTGGCACCACCCTTATACACTTTGTTTATGGTTCTTTGTTGACAGGATCCTCCTGTCAACGGATAGGATCACTTTGGTGTATAGGAGGGGACTGACTTGAGGCCCCTTCTCCTTTCCCCTTCTTTGGGGTAGGACTCCTCTTGGGTGAGATCCTCTCTCTCTGTTTGGTGGGAGACTTGGGCTTTCTTGTATGGTCTAGTTCTGACCAGAGCTAGAGTTCTTTCATTATATTGAATTGCAGTGTTAGAGCTTTTTGTACTATTAAAAGCCTTTTTTGGAACTGCACCAGAGTCGTGAGTTTTCATACAGTCCCCTGTCGGCCTCGGAGGTAGAAGAGAGGTAGAAGAGAACAGTCCTGATACTGTTGGGGACCCCAGCAGCATCCCGACAGTTGATAAATGTTTCTTCATGGAAGGATAACACAATCCTAATATATGGAATGGACTAGGAACTAGATATTACCCCAAACTATTAACTACCTGCTAGTGCAGATCATAATAAAAAACAGCTGTGGAAAAAAGAAAAATATTAAAAAAGAGTAGCAGAATAAAACCGAATAGTATGTAGGACACATTGCAAGTCCCCAGAAAACTTGAGAGTCATATAATAAAGAAAGGAACACTTAAGAGTAGAATTTCCACGAAACCCATAGTCCTTATAGTCATATAATTGGTTTCAGTTTCTTAAAATATTTAACAACTGAAAAAATTAAGATGAAAACATGACTTAGTGAGTGAAATAATCAGTATTTATTATGTTTAATTTTATCTGAATGAAAAATACTAGTAGAGAGTAGCTTAATTCTACTAATATTTAATATATGTTGTGGCTAATGAATAAATAACTAACTCTTTTCTACTTTAATGAGTATCTGAGCTTAATTTTCACACCCTGTTCCCTTGACAACATAATAAGGTAATATGCCCTCTATGTTTCTAAGCAACAAAGATTATGGTAATAATAACTTCTATTGGAAAATTTCATCTGGTTGAAGAGATTTGAAAGTACTTGATAAGATGCCATAGCTTCAGGCTTTCCTGAGTGTGGTAGTTTTAGGCCATTTCTTTAAAGGACTCTGAAAACTACATCTATAGAATTGCAGCAACAAATACTGGTTCCTGTGAGGTAGGAGGTTTCTTTTCAACTTCATATCAAATCATGAACCTACTTGAAGTACATCTACTCTCACCGCATAAGCTGTACAGGACGCAAATGCTTCCTGCAGATGAGAAATACCTGATGCTCCTGTGCTGGCAAACTGTTCTTCTATTCTTAATCCTTCTTAGTAGTCTGGCAAAAAAGTGGTTTATGAGAGTCTTGAAATCTGTTACTTGATTCTATGAAGATCCCTTGAAAGGTATTAAATAACACATGTATACAGAAGAACTATGCAAATAATACATGAGCAGCTCTTCACTATTTCAAAAGGTAAGTGCAGAAGCCCTATTTACAAGTAAAGTTCTAGACACAAAGGTGATTATAATTTCAAGATTGGAGGAGAAAATAATCATTCATCACAAAAGTAACTCTCATAGGTAAAATCATAATGATTTGGCAAGTAACCTAACAATTGAACTAAGAATCCTGAAATTTAACAGGATCTATTATAGGTTAGAAACATAAAAATTATATTAATTTTTTCTCTTTTCATCACCACCATAATTTTCATCCTTAAATACAGAGTAATTTTCTCCTAGTAGGACATAAAAATTAAATTAAAACAAAATACTTCTATCCTCTTTTGATATTCTTGCCTTAATTTTAAAACATGAAATCAATATACATGGATTATGTAAAGAATAATATCTATAAACAGAATATCTTGAAAAGCATATATATAATTTATTAATATCTTTTGTATATGCTATGTCTCCAATCTTTATTAAATCTACTTCTGATCTACATACATATGAAATATAAAAATGAAATAGTAAATTGTGTTAAGTCAATAATGTCTTAGAATGTTTAAAATATAATTAAAATATTAACTATTTCACCACATAAACACTGCAAACTTTTTTAGTCCAAAAACTGTCCTATAACACTTCATTGTATAACTGTCATAATATATAGCTTGGTTCTTCACTCAGGAGGTCAAAAGCATCAGTGCAATCACCAGTGGCACATAGGTTCACATTGGTGTTTTCATACTCCTCGAGTCATGACCCTAGACTATTTGGGCACATGAATTATCAGGATATGTACAAGAAACCTTTAAAAATAACTTATAAGGTGGACTCAAATGTCACAATGGAGATTTTAGGATCTCCATTGAATTTTTGTCTAACACCTGGCTCATCGACCATATTTAGAGAATTAGCTCCAACAACCAACATACAATGGATTGTTCAGTGTATGAATAGGAAATGCTCAAATAGACATTAAGATAAATGTGAAATAAGTATTGTCAGAAGCTGTAGTGAAGGTGTGTCTGGGATTGTCAGTGGAAAACCTCTGTGTTCTGGAAACCCAGAAAGTGAATTCAAGAACAGAAACTGGCCAGACTCCTACACATCTGCCTAGGCAAAAAAAAAAAAAAAAAAAAGCATGACCTTATCATTACTGTTCCCTTTATATGAGCTGTGAGGATCAACATAATTGATGCTGCCTAAGTGAGCAGGCATCGGGAGGTGGATGGAGGGTGGGTGGGAAATGCAGGTCTCTGGTAGTGGTAGGGGCACACTAGTGGTGGGATTTGTGCTGAATGATGAATCTTTCCAACAACTGTATTGTGAAAATTTTTGCACTTTGTAAATAACGGTGTTTAAATCAAATAATTTAAAAAAATAAATAAAAAAGAACGTAAGTGCTTGGGTTGGAGGGTTAGAGCAAAAGTACAGCGGGTAGGGCATTTGTCTCACAAGAGTGGGACCCAGGTCAATCCACGGCATCCCATGTGGTCCTGTGAGTCCACCAGAAAATGATCCAGAAGCAGAGAGAAATAAGATCTGAGCACTGCTGGGAGTGGTCCCCAAACTAAAATACACAATAAAAATAAATTTGAAAATTTAAAAAAGAAAGAACACTCATCATTTCTATAAGTGGATGATATATGAGTGGATGATGGTGAGTGATGATCACCAATTTACGTCCCCTGGTAATATTAAGCCCCTGTCAGCCGGAACTTTTATGTACATGGGTAATTAAGTATTAGAACTTTATATCACATTCATCAAAAGATTAATATAGGTGAGAATTTCCAAAACACTCATTGTATTTTCATATGACTCTATGACTCACCACGGCAGAATGACAAGTAAATACTTATATGAGTGCACTGAAGATTGTGCATCAGATAATGAAACCAATGACAGAGACTCAGAATCTCTCACAGAAGATGAAATGTTGTAAGTTTATTCTTTGTAACACTGTAATCCTCAAATATAATGACCTCAAATATACTATTTTGACTAAAGTTTAAAAACCAATAATATCTTTTATCGTGGTAAGTTTTCTATTTTCAGATTGCAACTATTGGCTAAATGGTCACAAAGAAACTATCATTTGTCTTCCCATTGTTCATGGATTTGCTCAAGAGGGTGCCAGTAATGTCTCCATTCATTGGGAATGTGGCTCATTACTGTTACTGTTTTCGGCATATGGAATACACCACGAGTAACTTGCCAGGCTCAGCTGTGACTCTGGGTTCATCCCAGGGAACCCAGTCTTTTTCTATGTCAGACCATTAACCATCCAGGGTCCATGGGGCAAAGGCCTGGGTGTAGGCAAGCCTGACTCCTGTCTGTCTGCTACCTGCCTAAGGAGCCAGACACCACAGCCACACTAGCAAAACATAGAAGGTCAGGCTCTAGGTAATAATATGTGCCAATATGAACAGTAAATGTTAATGTATATTCATGATCATTTACATGCATCCTAATATTGTACAAAAAGATAGCAAGAAATTACTTTTAGCATCTGCCATTTAAAATATTATAAGAACTGTTCTTTACAAAGATTTTGATATTTGGGTTTTAGGAATACAAAATTTTGAAACCAGTCTCACTATCATTGTCAACTTCAATCCATCAGTGTTATAATGTTCCCTTCTCCCAAGGGCCCTATCCCCACCACTTTTATAGGCACATTTCAAAGTTTTGTGGTTGAAGTCTGTATCTTGTCTTTTCAGTATTGTTTAGTTGTTGTTGTTTAGTTTTGGATATATGCCATACCACTCCCCCCCACATTACCAGTATGCCCCAGGCTCCTGAGCCCTGTTTTCTTTTGTACCTCTTTCCAATTTTCTTCTCTCTCTCCTTCCTTACATCCTTTTTTCTTTCATTCATTCTTTCTATATTCCTTTCTTCTTGATCTTATAGTATAGCATCATGGCTGATCTAAGCATCTCTCCTTTACTACATTGTTTCCTCATCCATTTATTCTATATATCACTGATAAACAAGATCTTCCTATGTTTGTCCTTCTTCTGGCATGCTTTACTCAAAATATCTTACAGTTCCAATTAGATTGCAACAAGTTATATAATTTTATCATTCATTGAAGCTGCATAGTGTTTCATTGTGTGTGTATATATATGTATATATATATACATATATATATATATGTATATATACACACACACAATGCTTCATGTAATGGTCACACCCCACATTTTTTGCAAAAACCAACTTATCATACAATCTACACAGTTCTTTAATTTTTTGGTATTTTGTTCAGACCTGGTGGCACTCAGGGGTTACTCATGGCTCTGTGTTGGTGATAATTTCTAGTGATTCTCAGGAGACTGTATGTGGTGCTGGTGATCAAACACAGGTCAACCATGTGCAAGGAAAATGACCTTCCAACTTACCATCTCTTTTACCCCAAATATAACAGTTTTAGTTTTAATAATAAAAATATCTTTATAAGATGACAAATTGTGCTAGGTATTAGCAAGCTTGCATTATTATACATGACAACTTAGTTCTTCCATTTCTTAAGTTTACTAAGAAAACAATCTACATCTTAATTCATGACTATTTGTAATATCTTCCCAAACAAATCTAAAGATTTGTTTGAATCAGGTCAGAATTTTAGCTAAAATTTGTACCTTTCAAAAGTGAAAATTATATTATTTGCTTATCAGTTACAATATCTTTAAAGTATTGCTCACTTAGTGTTTTGTCCCATTGCACTCCACAGTAACTTACAACAAACAAACTTTTAGTACCATGTGAATCCTCAGGAAAATAAAATGCATGCATCTGTGAAAGATTCTGGGTTAATAACCTATTAGTCTTATATAAACTGTACTCAAAAACCTCATATTAAGAAACTATAATACAACTCTATCAGATTTAAATATATTTAAAATTTTAAATGCCAATAAGTCACATGGGGTATAATTAAAACTTAAAAATTATTTAAACATTAAAAATATGATTGCTCTAAAGCTCTCCCTTTAGTATATTGTTTTAATGTATGGTAGTTCACATATGATGTATGATGCTTTAATGTTTGTTCACATCCTAAAGAAAATTCAGTTGGGTAATCAATTGAAAGCTCCTATGCAGATCAACATTCTTTATATGTATTAAATCTGTCTCATAAAATTATTCCTTTGAACACATACATAAAAAAGATATCAAGTGCTGAAGAGATAACATTACATCTGTTTGCACTCCCCATTCACAAACTCAATTTATCTATGTATATTGTTTTCACTTCTGATATATTTGATATTGTTTGTATTTGATATGCCAAAAAAAGTAAAATAATGGACCCCACTCCCAACAAATGGAAACATTACTGGCACTCACTTGAGCAAATCGATGATCAATGGGAAGACAAGTGATACAAGACAAGTGATGCAAGGAGAGTTTCCTTAACTTTTCTATGAACTCCACACTAGAATTTGTAACATAGGTGTAAACATTATAATTCTTCTAGGCATAGTTTCGAAAGACAACTCTTAGTATTTTAGGTTCACATTAGCTCACTTTCCATGTCTGAAAATGAGTTGTACTAAGTCATTTCTTCTTTTGACACATTTCATTTTGATTTATCTAGAAATGGTGGTGCAATGGCATTCTGAAAAACTTATGAAAGTTCTATCCAAATTGTTTCAGCCTTTAAGTATATTACAATTGCTTCTGCACTCTATAAATCTGTGTATAGAAAGATTTTTTTTGTTGGATTTGAGGGGCATATATTAAGATAATTTTTATGATGTTTTAGGAATGCATCTTCTAACTTTCATAACACTCTTAAGAAGGATATTAAGTCATATGCTCATGATAAAAGCTTAAAAAGATTTAACTAATTTCTAAATTAACAGAAGCATTGTTGAGTTGTTCCTTACATATAGTCTGTTTTGCTCCCAAACCAGCACAGCTTGTCTTATGGAAATGAGCAACTCTACCATTGATTAGCTAGTTCTTCTGTTTATGATAGTCAACAAGTTAATTGGAAACTCTTTATTATTCCTATATGTGAAATGAAGTAATGAGGAGGAGGAAGACCTCAAATTCTCGTTTTTTCAGTGACTAAACCGAGTGTTTATGAGTCAGGGGGGAATAATTCAGTTGGTACACATCTAAGTTAGATTTTAATATTGCATTCCTCGAGAGAGAAAGTGCAATTAAATATGACCCTGGTGACCACTATTTAGCTGGGCCCCTAATACTATGTCTTCTCTCAAAAATAAGTATCACTAGGTAGTGGATAACTGGGAGACTGCCAGGTTACCCAGCACCTCCAAGGAATGCATCCCAAAAAGGCATATTGATAGCAGTTATAACTGAGAAAGGAACACAGAAGGTGACTAACATTATTCTCCTCAATAGATGTCTAATTGGAGAACTCTCATGTACTTTTAATTCAATATTTTCCATGAGCAATGAATTGTGATTCCATAACCTTTATCTCTCCTCTTTCTCTGGCCATCTATCTCTCCCTCACTCCCTTGCTATTTCTCTCCTTTTCTTTCTTCCTTTTGATATTTCTTGCATTCTTTCTGTTTTTATTTCCAACACTAGTGTCTGGAAACTTTTTAGACAATGAACAATTATTTTAATAAATATATATTAAATAAATTCCAGACTGCAAAAGTTAATGATTGAAGGGAATAAAAAATAAAAGGCAGATAAGAGCTATTAACTAAGCAAACCATGTAGTATTCTCTTTCACTATCTCTTACACACACATACACACACATTATAATGGATAAAACTGTACAGAAAAGCACTAAAATTTGATATTTTTTTAATATTTGCTACACATAATTCCTGAGCTATCTTAGCTCATCCAAATAGCATATTGTTTAATAGGAATTAGGACTTTGATGTAAAAATACATTGGTGGAGGGAATGGGGCACTGGTGGAGGGATGGGTGCTAGAACACTGCATGACTGAAACCCAATTATAAACATCTTTCTAATTGTATATCTAAGGGTAGTATAATAAAAAAAGAATATAGAATATATCAATTGTCCAGTTACATATAATAGCAGCCTTAGTCTCTTGATATCCTTCCAGTTCATGAATATTTTCAATAAACAAAATGCTCAAAACAGATTTTGCAATGCTGTGCACTCATTGACATCCTGTAAATAGCTGATAAATATTTGTGCTTAAACTGTTACTAGTGTTATGCTTCTGGGAAAGACTCTTGGGTAGTTAATGACATGGTAAATCTTTATAACTTAAAGTTAATTGGACAAGTAAGGTATAAAACTGGATATATAACATGATCACACCTATTTGACAATACGCATATGATTGATGAGAAAAAATAAAATCTTACAAAATGTTCAACAATTTCATTTGGGAAATTAGAACTATAGATGATTACTCTAATATTTGTTTAAAATATTGTTTAGTGTCTTATATAAGTTTCCAAAGCTATTTTACTTTTATCAAAACAATCAAAATATGAAATTATTTATAGTTTCAGTTAAAATAGATTATATGTATGCATTTATATGTAGGTATAATTAATTTTACTATTGCTAATTATTTTATACTTTCTATATGCAATATATCACTTGTCACTTGTCTTCCCATTGCTAATCGATTTGCTTGAGCGGGCGCCAGTAACGTCTCCATTCATTGGGAATGAGGTCCATTATTGTTAATGTTTTTGGCATAACGAATTCACCACGGGTAGGTTGCCAGGTTCTGCGATGGCTCTGGGTTCATCCCAGGGGCCCATGCAATGTAATTTAATGTAATTTACAAATACATAATTCTTTTTGTTTCTTTTGTTTCTTTGGGCCCACAACCAGGACAGTTCATGACAAACTTCTGGCTCTGCCCTCAGATGTCTCTCTTAGCAGTGTACAAGTACCAAAGGGGACTAATTATGATGTGAACCTTGTCCAGCCGTTACTTGGTGCACATTTTTCCCCAAACCACATTCTTAATTAATATTTGAAATATAATACGAACTCAGGAAGCATGAAACCTTTAATTTTATTTTTGTTTATGAATTTGATTTTGTCATTCAGGATCTTTTGTTTTACTATACAATCTTTAGAAGTATTTGTTCTATACTGTGAAAAGTGCTGTTGATATTTGGAAAGAATTTTGCTGAATCTGTAGATTGTTATAGGTAAAATCACCAGTCTAATAATACTTATTCTTTGAATCTCTAAGCATGAGACTTTTTCCATTTCTTTAATTTTTTTGTTGTTGTTAAAAAATATGTTTTTTAAAAATTCTTTTGACTCCTGCTTTGTTTAATCCCAGGTATTTAGTCTTTATTGATGCAATTATAAAAGAAATTATTCTTTTGATTTCCTTCAACTCATTATTTGCATATAGGCATGCAATATAATCATGCACATTAATTTTTATCTTACTACTTAACTCTTTTTGTACTTTCAGTAGTTGTCCCTATGGTTTCCTACATATATTATTATGTTATCTATGTTATTTTACTTCATTTTACATTTCTATTACTTTTATATATTTACTTGAAAAATTGCCTAGAAAGGGACTTCACAACTCTTTAGCAGAATGTGGACTTCATTGTCCAGATTAAGATTTTAAGGAAAAATCTTTCTGCTTCACTTTTCACCATTAAGTCAGATGTTAGGTGTGGGTTTGCTATAGAGGACTGTCGATATGTTCAGATTTTCTATTTCTAATTCATTAAAAGTGTTTTCATAATGATTGCTCAATCTTGTCAAAAGCTTTCTCAGCATCTACTGATATGATTATTTGATGTGTAACATCCCTTTGATGTCTAAAATGCACCAATTTATTTGCATACATTGAACCAGTATTGCATTGTTATAATGAATCACACGTAGTCATAGTTAATTAATCTTTTTGTGTATTGCTGGATTTGCTTTGTCTAGATTTTGTTGTGGGTTTTTACAATTGTGTTCAACAGCAATATTTGTTTATAATTCCTTTAGTGTAATTTCTTTTTCCTCTTTGGATATTGAGTGATATAAATATTAAGATACAATTAGAAGTGTTTCACTCATTTCAATTAAAAATGTTTGTGAAAATTGTTAGCGATGCTTATAGGGAGCTATGAGATATCATTGGCAAATCCATCTTTTGAGAATTTTTATTTTTAGGGAAAATTAAGATTACTCTTTCTGCTTCTTCACATATATTTTATTTCTTTAGCCATTACATTTCTTCATGGTTGTTTTTACAAGAGGTGGATCTGGGTTTGATTTAAATTCCATGGTTCTAAATATTTGTTCTATTTTTTTCTATGTTAGCCAATAAGTTGACATTATTGTTATTTATATGACTTTTTATTTCTGTAGAATTAGTTGCAAGATTATATATTTTATTTTTGCTTTTTTGGGTCACACCCGGTAATGTTCAGGGTTACTCCTGGTTCTGCATTCAGGAATTACTCCTGGCTGTACTCAGGGACCATTTGGGATGCCAGGGATCGAACCTGGGTCTGGCTGCAAGGAAAATGCCCTACTTGCTGGACTATCGCTCTGGCCCATATTTCTGATTTTTGAAAATTAGTGTCTTCTCTCTTTTTTTTTCATGTTTTTTTTTAACCCAGTGAGAGCATAGCAAAGTGTTTATATATTCTACTCATGAATAGAATATATTTGGCCCTTTGGCCAAGTCCAACATTGCTCCAAGGGTTCGCTCACGCGTGTGGGGAGGGACCATGCTGGCCAGAGCAGAGATTTTTGGCTCTGCCCTTTCCTCCACCTCCATGCCAGCTTCCCCTGGAAGAGAGACACCCCACACCAGACCCACAGCTCCCTTGGCACGGTCCCCTTCGCGGCCGTGTGATAATCTTAGATAATACTGATTTTAGAATAAGGTCCTTCCAGGAATCTTTCACATTTAAACACTGTATACAGTTCTAGACAGGTTCTAACTGATACCCCTCATCCCAGTAAGCCTAGCAAGAAGCCAGAGCCCACACATCATGCAGTCAGTCATTATCAACATTCAGACTCCATAATTCCTCAGAGCTCCACCCAAGAGGAAACCTGATCTTTCCCCTATAAGTTTCATCAAAATGCTCCGATGAGAGCCTTCTACTGATAGTACACCACCTACGGCAGAGCCTGGCAAGCTACCTGTGTTTTATTTATTTGTTATGCCAAAAACTAGTAACAATTATGGACCTCATTCCATGACCTGAAGAATAGTTTGAGGCTCTTCCTGTCCCTGGAGCAAGCAGATGCCCTTGGGCTACACTTGCTCTTGACAGGATGTATGGAGATGTTACTGGTGCCCACTTCAGGTAAACCAATGAACAATGGGAAGATAGTGATGCAGTGATACAGTGATTCATGATTTTAATAACTACCTTTCATTTTCATTGAGCTTACGTGTCTTCTTTTTGGGTTGTATTTTATTTTTGGGGGGGATGCAGTGTTATGATCACATGCAAAGTGCATGAAGGTTACTCCCAAGATGTGATCACTCTCTGAATTGTTGCTGAAAATAAACTAAGGTCATCGAAATTCAAAGCAAGTGCCATGATCCCTGGAATATCTCTCTTGAGCTGTATTTCACTTAATTCTAGTTGTTACTATTACTTTCTTTATTCTGCTTTAAATTGGTTCTGCTTATTCTGTACTTCTATTAGCTATTTCTTTTATCTGTATTACTTTGGATCTAGTTATTCTGTTTTTTTTTTTTTGCCTTTTTGGCTCACACCTGGTCGCCTGGTGGCAATCAGGGTTTACTCCTGGCTCTGAGCTAGGAAATACTCCTGGTGATGCTCAGGAGACCATATGAGATGTCAGGGATTGAACCCAGGTCAGCTGCTTGCAAGGCACTACCCACTATACTATTACTCCAGTCCCTTATTCTACATTTCTTCAGCTTCAGGAAAGTTATATCTTTTAAACTTGTCTTATTTATTGATGTGGAACTGCATAGTGATAAATTTCCCTTTTCTTTTTTTTCTTTTTTTTATTAAACATTTTATTATACCACCGTGAGATATATAATTACAATGTTATTGCTTTATATTCCTAATTTCAAGTATCTGGAAATTTAGCTCTTTGTTTAGGTTGCTCACTAGTTACATTTCCATTTTTTTTTATTCATCCAGAAGTTATACAGGAACATGTGGTTTAGCCACTACCCATTTATATTTCCCCATATTATTTATCTGTTGATTGTTTATAGTGATTACCACTCATTGTGTTTGAAGATTATGCTTAATATATTTTTAGTTTTCAATTATTAAGAGTTTTTCTGTATTCCAATATGGATCTAGTCTTCAGAATCTTCTGTGAACACTTGAGAAGAAAAACTATTTGTTTCTGTGGGGCTTAAGGTTCAGTATATTTATTAAATCCATTTTATTACTCATATTAAATCATTATTTTATATTTTATTGTCTAGAAATGCCCATCAATGTAAGTAATGAGAATATATATACAACTATTTTCTTGCTGTGACTATATATACTTGAGGTCTTTTAGTAATTGTTTTGTATGCCTAAGAGCCCCCATGTAAAGTGCATACATGTTGATGGCATACCTTCTCAGTAGATTGTCTCTCTGACATAGTTCCCAGGGACTGGAGATATAGTATTGTAGGTAGCATACTTGCCCTGCATGCAGCCTACATGGGTTCAGTCTCTATCATAACAATTATGACTTCCATCCCTGCGAGGAGTAATCTTGGAAGGTAGAAAGTGCGCAGAGTCAGGAGTAAGCCCTAAAACTGAAAGGTGTGGCCCTAAGCAAATCGTGTGTGTTTAGTCCATCTTATCTATTATAATCTTTATTAGTTGAAATGAGAATAATAGTTTCTGCTCTCTTCTCTGCATTGTTGGCTTGAAACACCTCAGTACAACTTTTCAGTTGACCTTAAATTTGTCTTTATAGCTGTTTCTATTGTGTTGTGTTGAAACATAAATGGGTCTATTCTGAATTTAATTTATCTAACAATTCTGTATCTTTGATTACTATGTTCAAACAATTCAAATTTAGAGTAACTGATATATGGTATTAAAGCTTTCTATGTTTTGCTATCTAGTTACACATGTACACACACACACACACACAAACATATATATATATATGTTTCATTTGCTTTTCTTTCTTTGTATATGAATAGATTGCTATGGTGATTCTCTTCAGATTTTTCTTTTAAATCTCTGCTTCGGGTTTTTGTTTTCTGGTTGCTATAGGAATTGTATCACACTTTTGCATAGCAGAAAAAAAGTAATTTTTATAATGAAATTTGCTCTTCATTATTTGACAATATTAGTTCTGTCATTGTTTTCCTGCACTTTCACACATTTTGTTTGTTTGAGTCTCCTAAGCAATGCTCAGAGAGCCCTGAGCCATTACTGACATTACTCTAGCAACTCAGATGGATCGTTCAATGCTTGGCCTTCAGGGCTATGATGTTTTCAGCCCAGCGGTGCTTGGGTTCTCCAAGGCTCTACTCCACAGTGATGACCATTAAATTTGATGTCTTGCACATGTGCCTGGTTATTATCTGACCACTCATATTTGTTTATCTCACCTATTATTCTTTATTCTGTTATATTTTTATTTATATATTTCTTATGGTTTTGTGATATTAGTCATCTCATAACAGCACTATTTCTAACATTTATTATACCTCTGGTAAAATAGTTATTTTCTACGTATTTAAATTGAATATGATGAAATATGAAGTTCTCTAGTAATTTCTAAAGTTTAAGAAACTCTAATTGTAATTTATTTTCTTACTTTATTCTTGAGCTTTCTGATTCAGCTCATAATTACTGTAGAAGCTAATCCATAAAATATAGGAAAATCCCTCCATGACATTGAACCTAAAGACATCTACAAAGAAGAAACACCACTAACAAAACATCTAGAAGAAAAGATAAACATATGGGGCTACATGAAGCTAAAACGACTCTGCACCTCAAAAGAAACAGTGACTAAGATACAGAGACAGTCCACAGAATGGGAAAGAATATTCGCCCAATGCCCATCTGATAAGGGGTTAATATTTAGGATATATCAGGCACTGGTAGAACTTTACAAGAAGAAAACAACCAACCCCATCAAAAAATGGGGAGAAGAAATGAACAGAAACTTCAGCAAGGAAGAAGTTTGAATGGCCAAAAGACATGAAAAAATTCTCATTATTATTAATCATCAGAGAGATGCAAATCAAAACAACAATGAGATATCATTTCATACCACAGAGACTGGCACTTATCCAAAAGAGCAAGAACAACAAGTGCTGGTGTGGATGCGGGAAAAAGGGGACACTCATCTATTGTTGATGGGAATGTTGACTAGTACAGCCTTTTTGGAAAACAATATGGACATTCCTCCAAAGACTAGAAATTGAACTCCCATTTGACCCAGCCATAACACTCCTGGGAATATACCCCTGGGAAGCCAAAAACACACAGCAGAAACACCGTCCCTACTTTTATATTCATAGCAACATTATTTACAATATCCAGAATCTGGAAACAACCAGAGTGCCTGAAAATTGATGACTAGATAAAGAAGCTTTGGTACATATACACAATGGAATACTATGCAGTGGTTAGGAAAAATGAAGTTACTGAAATTTGCCTATAAATGGATAGATATGGAGAGGATCATGTTGAGTGAAATTAGCCAGAAGGAGAGACACAGATATAAAATGACTGTATTTATTTGCATGACATATATATGTATATATATGTATATATGTATATACATGTATATATATGTATATATATATTATGATACCAATATCCAAGATCAGGCGAAATGTGAATCAGGAGGTCTAGCCAAAGTTAAAATCTACCACAAATGTGTGGGAGCAGAGGTTAGGTAAGACAGAGAAAGGAATAGTGAGCCAGTAATTGTAGAAAGTCTATTACAATCCACAATATGTAGGAGAGGGAAGCGAGAGTGAGGGAAAGAGAGAAAGAGAGAAAAGAGATGGATAACCTGCCACAGAGGCAGGCTAGGGAAGGATGGAGGTTATCGGGGACATTGGTGGTGGGAGGTGGGCACTGGTGGAGGGATGGGTGCTGGAACACTGTATGGCTGAAACCCAAACATGAACATTTTTGTAATTGGTAATAAATAAATAAATAAATAAATAAATAAATAAATAGATAAATAAATAAAAAAAGAAAAAAAAAAACAAACAGGAAATTTTGGAAATTTTAAGTGAATATTTTTAAAAAATCTAAGCTTACACTTGACATTTATTTTATTTAAAGTAATTGAACACATTTTAAAGTAATTTTATTACATGAACAATGTAACTAATCAAATAAATGCAGTTTTCTTTTTTGCTTTTTGGGTTACACTCAGCGACTTTCAGGGGTCTTGGCTCTTTGCTCAGGAATTACTCCTGGCGTTGCTTAGGCGACCATATTGAATGCTGAGGATCGAACACAGATTAGCAACGTGCAAGGCAAACGCCCTCCTTGCTGGGCTATTGCTCCGGCCTCAAATAAATGCAGTTATAAGAAGACCATTCAAGCAAAAATATAAATCCCATATGCAACAGTGTATTCCAAGTGAAATATTTGATAGCAATGATCCGGGATAATCAATGAATAATAAAATATGTTTACCTAAGCGATAAATAGGAACTACTTGGTAAAAGAGAAGAAGAGATAAAGGCCACTTATGCATCATTCTGAATACAAACCTACTGTAATCTATATAAATTCTCTTAGGGGAAATACAAAATATAGCCTATGTATTTTAAGGAATTTTTCCTTTAGGTTAGCCAATGTTAATGATATCCCATTAGTGTAATCCAAATTGAGTTTTCTTTATATGTAATACAGGTAGAGAGAGGCACTAGAGCTTTCATAATGAAAAGGTGAAGTAAACATAATAACAAAATGTAAGAAACTAGGGGCTGGGGCAAGGGTACAGTGGGTAGAACATTTGCCTTCCATGCAGCTGACCAGGGATTGATTTCTGGAATCCCAAAATATCGCCCTGAGCACCACTAGGAGTAATTCCTTAGTACCGAGCCATGAGTGTGAGCATGGGTGGGTGTGACCCCCAAAAAGCAAACAAATAAATAAATGAAAGCATTGCTGTGTGTGACCCCCAAAAAAGATAAAAAAATAGTGTAAATTGTTTTTTCTATAACTTTAGAATCTTTTGCTCAAGTGATGAATACTTTTTAATAATTGAAACCAGACAACGTGTCTCATAATTCACTAGCTTGGGGAAATAACAGTATCCAAGATAGTTTTTCACTTTGTCTTTCTACTTATTATTGCATATCTCACCTAAACCCTTACGTGTAATTCAAAAGAAGCAGAGTCTACAATTTTGATTTTTCACAATTCGCCTCTTGTTTTCACTATCATGGATTCAATACAAAATGCAAATTAGCTAGTTAATAGCCTTAAAGTGAATCTACATGTTAAGAACAACATTATTCACAGCCAAATTAGTATTGTTTTGAAAAGCACTTATTTTAACTAGTTTCAGAGATTTTCAGTCATAATTTATATCTCTTATAACACGTAATATTCCCCAATGAGATGCCAAAAAACTATCTTTGTTAAGACTCATGATCACATTTTCATATATTAAAATCACTAACAGTTTTGATTAGAAACCTGCATGATTCAAAATACAGCTAAACTGTGTTCATTTCATGACATTAAGAAACCAATAATAAATTTATTGACACCTTTCTCGGAAATTTTCACCACATTCTCTTCATTTCGTTTTGTGGTGAGACCATACTCAGCAGCACTGAAGGTTCACTCTTGGCTCTGTGCTCAAGGATTATTCCTTGCAGGACTTAGAGGACCACTGGGCTGCTTGCAGAGGAACCAGGGTTGGTCATGTGAAAGGCAAATATCCTATTCACTGTATTATTTCTCTAGCCTCAACAAACTTTTTTTGTAATTTTTCTTTCTCATTTATCCACCCATAAAATTGTGCAACAATAGCTAATAAGTGCTTTATTTAGAGGTGACTACAAGAGTATGCCACCCTCAAGGCAAGCCTGGCATGTTGCTCGTGTAGTATTTGATATGCCAAATACCAGTAACATTTATATTAGGTCATTCCGTGACCTAATATAATGGCTTGAGGCTCTTTATTCCTGGAGCAAACGGATGCCTTTGGGTTCTACTGGCATGAGACAGGACATATGGAGATATTACTGGTGCCCGCTCTAGCAAATAGATGATTAACAGGAAGATTGTGATCGTGATCGTGAATAGCTAATAACTTTGTGAGAATATTAAGTGAGACTGTGGATAAGAAAAATTTTAAATGTAAAACTTCATTCATTGTGGTCCAAATATAAAAGCTTTACTGAAAACAAATAAACAGATAAAATAACTATCAATGCCAAATAATCATGCTTCAGAATAGGTTTCTTTCAACTGTCACATTGAATTAGACTGGCAATAAGACAGCTTGAATAACCAGGTTGAAACCTTTTAAATAATTTTAACCCCAGCAAGCCAGTGAAGACATTGATTGCTGTGCATTAATGAAACCTTTGATTCCCTGACCAAATAACAATCTATTTTTCTTCTTCCTAAACTTAATCTTATGGATTGACTGCAAAAGCAGGCAAAAATAGTGTACATCCTCTCAAGAATTACTCCTTTTATTACAGAAAATGACTAGCCCACCCATCAATTTCAAAATAGTTTCATTCTATGTTATGCTGAAGACTCAACATAGGCAGAAAAAAATAAAGGAAGGTAAAGGAAAGACAATGTTGATGAAGCCCAAAAGGAGAATATATTTTACACTAGAGAATATGAATAAAACTTGAGAAATAATTGTGATGCATTCTTATGGAGCCTAGAGAAAAGAAATACTTGAGGAATAGAATATATAGATTCCTTCCACAAGGAAAACCTACTGATTTCTTTAAAGTACTGATTCAAAAATTGCTGTGATTTTAGCTCAATCTCAATTACAGCACCATAAATTGATGCCCAGCATCATTATGCCATTTTCTTCCTTAAGTATACTCATAGAAGTAACAATACTGAATAGAGGGAGTTTTAAAAATTACTATTTGCTGCCTACTATATAGAAAATAGTCCTGACTAAAGATTTTATTTTTTAAGAATAAATAAAAACTGTTATATGCCTGAAATCCTGCACAAAAAATTGGAGAATATACTTATCTTACTTGTACTCATTGCACTAATTTTCCTAAAAGTTTTAGAATTTGTTTCATATGTGTGAACAAATATGTTTGCATTGTATATATACATTCATCAACAAATGTATATCCTAGTACTGTATTTCACCTTTCATCGTCAATCATCTATTCCTACCAGATTTTCATTACTAAAATATCTGGAAAGGGACACTTTATAAATCTCAGATTTTTTTTGAAGCTAGACTCGTAGATTCAAATCATATTTTGCCAAAGAGAGGTAACTTTTTTCAAATAACGGAAGATGAATTGAGGTACAGATATCTTCCTACTGCAGTAACAGCCAGCCTTCAAGATAACAGGGATACAAATGCCTACAAGTGCTGGGTATCCAAAAATGCTTCAAAAGTCTAGACTTCAGTTTCAAAAACATCTGGAGACAGGTGGGAGAGAAAACTTCTGAATTTCAAAAACTGGTTTCAATTGTATTAAATTAGAGATCTTATAATGTATACAAAGTAATTTTATTTATTTTTCACCTAAGTGTCTAAAGTTTTTCATCTTTGTTTTTAAGTAAAGTTTTAAGACAGAAGTATAACATAACTGATAATACTTTACTTCCCTTGTGCTTCTGTCTCAATCACACAGAGAAAAACTGCTCAATTTTACTTGAAAAATTCTATTAGTTGATAGAAAATACAAATTCAATATTTTCAGCATATTTTTGCTTTGTACTCATAGTGTTAAATTATTCTGGTAAAAATTTCTGAATTCCTTTATAAATATTTATTGTAAGGCCACTTTATCTCAGGGACTTTACTCATAGGATATGAAATAAATAGATGGGCTATGGCAGTTGCCTAGTATGCAAATAAAAACCAAATTCAATTGTACTAGTGGGTGTGATCCACATGCCCCCAATAACTATTTCAAAAAAGGAAAAAATTATATTATTATAAGATTATCCTCAAAATTTTCTCATTTTATTGAATGCATTAACAAATTCAATATAAATTTTGAATATTAATATTGATTTCTATAATTGTTCACATTATATATCTCACAAATATATAGTACACATGCATGTATATTTATTGTATAAATGCTAACAAATTAAACTGAAGCTATTTATAGGATACTGTTTATTGTGGGGCTAGCATCATATTGGGCTAAAGAATAGTAATGTGGGCAGTACTTGTCTTGTACATGACATACATTAGTTCATTTACTGGCACTCCATATGATCTCCCAAAATGCCAGGAGTGATCCCTGAATGCAGATTCAGGAGTAAGCCCTGAGCCCAATAGGTGTGATTCATAAAATAAAATAAAAAAGGATCATATGGAAAGAAAAATTCTAGGGTGAGCATCTCATTGAAGGTTTTCTATGTCAATGTCCTATAAGGAACAATTTTCCTGTGAGCAAGAAAGGAAGCTGGTGACAGAATTTGAAAACACACTCTGTGTCAGACACTGAATGTGGATAATGTTTTGCTTCTCTCACAAGTTAGAACAGGGATAAGACTGGTTTTTCAGGTCAGTGATAATCTCCCCCTTCATATTCCATAAGATCCACATCTTACCCTTTTATACTGACTTTAATCAGGGCATCCTGGCTATCTCAACTACACTAGGTGTATAGTCTATTAGCTCCTACTCCAATCAACATTCCCCCCAAAAACACAAAAAGTAGTGGTGAGTGCAAGAAACAATATAACCCTAATCAAAGAGTAGCAGTAAGTTCATGCCAAATAATGCATTACCTCAATAAACAGTAGAAACTTTTACACAAGTATACAGTTAGACCTAATTGGAAGGGAATATTTTTGATGGGGCAAGAAGAAAGCATGACCCACCATGTTTATCCCTGATAGTATGTTGAAAGAATCACCTCCAGACTACCACAGGCACCATGGGGAATCAGCACAATAACTCACCACAAAGAAGTAGACAAAGACATGAGCCTGCAGCCTCATAAAAGGAATATGTGTCTATATAATCTTTTAAAAAAAGGAATTTGAAGATAAAATGGTAAGGATGTTTAATAAATTTAAAGAATGAGTGGAACAAAAATCCAGTAAACACAGGACAATATGAGAGCAGAAATAAGAAAACTATAAGCAGAAATGTCATTATTAAAAGAAAAAATGGTGCTGAAATGAAAAACTCAATGAATGCTATCAACAGTAGAATAATAGTAGCTGAAGACAGAAAAACTGATCTTGAAGATGAGATGTATAAAACCTCCAGGAAATAGCAGAAGATGGTAAAACAGTTCAAAATAACTCAAAGGGCACATAAGAGAACTTTGTAATGAATTCAAAAGGAAAATATAAGAATCATCAAAGTCCCATTGGGACAGGGAAGACAACCCCAGTGAGGAACTGTCATTGATATTATTGCTTAAACATTCCCAGAGCTGGAGAACAAAGGCATCTAGATCCAGGAAGTCAAAAGTTACCATCTAAAAGATATAGTAATAAATTAATGCAAGATATCAACTAATCAGAATGACATTATGAACACCATAGATATAGATAAAATACTGGAAGCAGCAAGATCAAAGAGGATATTGATAGCAACACAAAGTAGTTGAAGATTTCAGCACAACTTTGTCACCTCTTATAGATGAATTAGATTAAAGCTCAGCAAGGAAATATTGCCTTTGAAGAAGAAATGGAAGAGAGGGGGTTAGTAGATATATGCAGGGTTTTTCCATCACCCAAAATCGAACTACACAGTCTTCTCCAGTGCACAGGGGGCATCCTCTGAGATAAATGACTCTCTGGGCCCTCAAATACACCTTCATAAATTTCAGAGGATATAAATTGTATCAACTATAATTTCACATAATGATTCACTGAAGTTAGATGTTAATCACACACCGAAATGGAGGATCAAATCAAACAACATCACTACTGAATAACCAGTAAGTGTAAAAGGAAATTAAAGAGGTAATCAATAGATTCCTAAAAACAAACAAAAAATGAAAATATGAGCTACCAAAACTTGTGGGACACAGCAAAAGCACTGTTAAGAGGACAGTCTATAGCTCTGCAAGCATTCATAGGAAAGGAAGAAAAAAATCCACATAAATAACTTGACTTCACAGTTTAAAAGTTTGGAAAATGAAAAACAAAGGATTCCTGGCTAGTTAGGATGGTAGAAATAATAAAAATAGAGCAGAAATTAATTGTAGTAGGTCCTCATTAAAGGATAATATTCATAAAAGTTACTTAAAACGTCAACAAAAAATTGTACTATCAAAACAATATATTTCTATAGTAAATGGTAGATGAGAAAACAATATGCAAAGTCTATGGCTTTCCTTTTTAATTCCTATTTAATTCAAACAATTAAAGCAAAGAAAGTTATTTAAAATGACAAACTCATTCAAAATTGTTCCTCAGAAAATTGAATACTTTCGTTTCAACTTAACTAAAGGAGAAGGACCTATAGAAAGAAAACTTCAAAACACTCTTTCAAAGAATTAGAATATGTAGTCAAGGGATGCAAATATCAGGAAAAAATCACGCTATTAAACATATATGCACTCTAACGAGGTGCCAGCAAAATACCTAAAACAACTACTAATAGACTTCAAAGAAGACATTGACAGCAACACAATTGTAGTTGGAGACTTCAACACTGCTCTATCAACCCTGGATAGATCAACATGATTGAAACTTACTAAGGAAATACTGGCCTAAAGAAGAGATGGAAGAAAGGGCTGGTAGACATATACAGGGCATTTCATCCCCCAAAAGCTGAATACACTTTCTTCTCCAGTGCACATGGAACATACTTAGAAATAGATCACATGCTGAGCCATAAATCATACCTCCATAAAATCAAGAAGATAGAAATTGTGCCAACTATTTTTCAGACCATGAGGCACTGAAAATAGAAGTTAATTGTACACAAAAACGGAGACCAATACCAAGTACCTGGAAACTAAACAGCTCACTGCTCAACAACCAGCAAGTCATAAAAGAAATCAAAAGAGGAAATCCAAAGATTCCTGGAAACAAATGAGACTGAAGACACGATTTTACCAGAACTTGTGGGATACAGCGAAAAGCAGTGTTAAGAGGCAAGTTCATAGCTCTTCAAGCATTCATCAGAAAAAAGAAGAAAAGGCCATCATAAATAGTCTGACTTCACAACTTAAGATCTTAGAGTGATCAACAAAAGGAGCCCAACCCAAGCAGAAAGAAAGAAATAATAAAACTTAGAGCAGAAATCAATGAGATGGAATGTCAAAAAAACAATCCAGAAGATCAACGAAACCAAAAGCTGTTTTTTTTGAAAAAATAAACAAGATTGACAAACCACTTGCAAGACTTGTAAGAAAAGGAAAAGAGAGAACCCAAATAAATAGAATCAGAAATGAAAACGGGGACATCACAACTGAAAACACAGAAATTCAAAAGATCATCAGAGATTACTATGAGAGCCTGTACGCCACAAAACAAGAGAACCTAGAAGAAATGGACAAATTCCTGAATTCCTATAGCTTCCCAAGTCTGCAACAAGAAGATTTGGAATACCTCAACAAACCTATCTCCATCGAGGAAGTAGAATCAATAATCAAAAGTCTCCCAAACACAAAAGCCAAGGTCCAGATGGATTCACCAGTGAATTCTACAAAACTTTAAAGAGGACCTACTCCCAATTCTTTTAAGCTCTTCCAGCAAATTGAAGAAACAGAAACACTCCCAAATAGCTTTTTACGAGGCACATATCACCCTGATACCCAAAGCAGACAAGATGCCACAAAAAAGGAAAACTACAGAACAATCTCCCTGATGAATACAGATGCTAAGATCTTCAACAAAAATACTAGCAAATGGAATCCAAAGAGTCATCAAAAAGATTACACACCATGACCAAGTGGGATTCATCCCGGGAATGCAAGGATGGTTCAACATCCACAAGTCAATCAACATAATACATCATATCAACAAAAAAGAAAATAAAAACCATATGATCATATCAATAGATGCAGAGAAGGCATTTGACAAGATTCAACACCCGTTCATGATGAAAGCTCTCCATAAAATGGGGATTGAAGGAACCTTCCTCAAGATAACCCAGGCCATCTACTACAAGCCCACAGCGAGCATCATTCTCAATGGGGAAAAACTGAAAGCCTTCCCCTTAAGATCAGGGCCAAGACAAGGCTGCCCACTCTCACCACTTCTATTCAATATAGTACTGGAAGTACTTGCCATAGCAATCAGGGAAGAAAAAGACATTAAGGGAATCCGGATAGGAAGGGAAGAAGCCAAGTTATCACTATTTGCAGATGACATGATATTATACCTGGAAAAACCCAAAACTCTCTACCAAGAGGCTCCTAGAAATAATACATTCTTACAGTAGAGTAGCAGGATACAAAATCAATACCCAAAAGTCAATGGTCTTCCTATATGCAAACAGCGAAAGAGAAGAAAGGGACATTAAAGAAACTATCCCATTCACAATTGCACCGCAGAAAATCAAATACTTAGGAATCAGTCTGACAAAGAATGTAAAGGATCTCTACAAAGAAAACTACAAAACGTTACCTCAGAAAGGGCAATTTCAACCAGGGCTGGCACATTTCTTATCAGTTCCAAAGTTTGTGGTAGTGAACCATACACTCTACAATTCAAGATATACATAGACAGTAACTTTCTTTTTTTAAATTTTTTATTATACCACCGTGAAACATACAATTACAAAGGTGTTCATAATTGGTTCTTGGTAATACAGTATTCCAGCACCCATCCCTCCACCAGTGCCCCATTTCCACCACCAATGTACCCCTCCCCCTCCCATCCCCCAGGCCGCCTTAGTAGCAGGTACCCCAGTTTCCTCTCTTTCTCTCTCTATCTCTCTCTGATAGACAGTAACTTTCTCTGGTTTATTCTCAATGAGAAAAATATAAATATTGAAATACCACTTATGATTTTATATCTCATGCTAAAAAATGAATGAAGTTATTTGTGAGGCCAATGTTTAAATTCTGACATAGTTGGATGAAAGTCTTACTCTATTGTAGTGTCATTATAAACTTGAAAGACTTTTTCTAATTCTGATACATCAGGCAATATTTATAATTTTTCTTTCCACACAGAAGAAATACCTTCTTCATACATTGCAAATGACTTTCATCAAAAATTTTGACATGTAAGTCTTTCAGTGTACTTGAGAATGCCTATAGTGCTCTTTTCCAGAGCTTCATAATTAAAAAAAATGTGAGACTGGGTAAAGAGCAAAAGAATTGAAAATTCATGATTAAATATTTTTAAAGAGGTAACACTAGACTAATTACCATACAATGTTTAAAAGAGCAGTTAGTTATTTTGACACCTAAGTCTTGGCATAATTTCTTTATAGAAAACGGTGATCACATATTCCCTAGCCGTCAAAGCTTCAACGAAAATAAATAGGGCAGAATTTTAGTAAAATATTTAGAGCAAAAAATTATCACTTATCATATACATGTTTGTGTAAATGCAGCTACCTATATTTATCTACGAATATAAAGGTTACTATCTGGATATGTTAATACCTTAGTGTATATGTGTGTACCATGTTTAAACAACATGCTTCTTTGAGAATCTGCAATTTTGAAGAACTTGGAAGGAAAACATTGTAAATTCTTTTGAAATTATTGAAGCTTTCTAGAAAAATACCTTGATGAATTTTTAATGTTTCCCTTAGGTCTGATTCCATCTAATCCCTTTTACTTTTTTAAAGCCTTCTCCAGAGTGGTCAGGCACATTCATTTCCTTTAAAATCTATTTTTTAGCATTCACTTTTATTTAATCATGTCAGATTCCTCCCTTGAACCCGGAGGTCCTTGGAAGGGTCCATAATCCATGACAATATAAAATGATGTGAATGCCAAATAAGTGCCTCCTGGGTAAGTCATATTTTCACATGTTTATTGCCACTTCTGCCTTATTAGATTAAATCAATGTCTCTGAAATGTCTCACACTGATGGCCTCAATAGTGTTTAGTCTGATCATCCATGGCACCAATATTAATTAAAGGGGCTTTGTAGGAACTGTTTGCAAAGTGTTTTGAAATGCTCAGATGATAGTTTTAATGAATGCACAACATTGATTAATATGTATTACCTGCTTAAAATTTTATATGGTAGCTAACATTTTAGAACTTCGACACTTTGACAGGACAGTTTTGTAACTTTAGCATAAAATGGAAGAAAAAATGTAATGTCATGTTTGTTATTAGTGTTATTCCGCCATTGCCTAGGGATAAGAAATTCTATACAACTATGTAAATGGTGATTCAAAAGATGCACTGCAATTTATTTTTGATAGCACTATACCGTATTTTATCTTGCTTCCTCTATTAATCGTTGTTCTCTAATTTCACTAAAAGTCGGATTCCCCAACAAATACCAGGAAGCAAGTTTTCTTCTACCTCCAAAGCAAAAGGGGAATGGATGAAAACTCAGGAATCTGGTGCAGTTTTAAAATGCTTTACTATCACAGGTTCTCATATATCCAAGAACAGGAAAAACCTCCGATTTGGGGTTCCTGGCTAGGCCCTAGGCACGTGTAGGCCAAGATCGCTGCCACCACATGTTGAACTCCCAATAGAGAACTGAGAGGCAGAAAGCCAAGGGAAGCCAAAATGGCAAAAAGGGGGCTTCTCCATTCTCCCAGCTTATTTTATAGATAGAAATCCAGCAAAACTTCCCAGCCGGGCGGGCCCATCATGGGCTGGGCTATCTAGAGATGAAGGCAGGTAAACAACTCTATTGAAATGCAGCACTTCAGGTTGGCCTTTTGGCTACCAATGACAGAGCTGATTCGAAACCTCCTAGCTGAACTGGGAGCACTGCAAACTAAGTGTAGCTGGAGCTTAAAGCAGAGCATGTCACCCAACAACATCAGTGAAGTAAGTTTCTTATTGTGGCTCATGTGACACCTTCGCCTTTTCCCAGAACTCTAAGTCTCATATAATTTTTCTGACTCATACCTAGATTTCAGCTTATTCTGATGCCTATGTTCCAGTACTCTTTTATCTTTTCCTGTGTAGTACTTTCTTTTGTGCATGTAATTGTTGGACAGAGGATTTCTTTAAACTTTTAAAAACCCGATGATTTAAGGATTAGAAATGTCCTATTTGGTAAATGAACATGGGGATAGGAAGTTTGTCATTAAGAAGTGTCTTTTATAGACTTTTCAAAAGAGTATTCCAAGAAAAATAGTATTCCCAGCAATAGATAATGGTGACATAAAAGACTTATTTCATAGGGGGTATAACTCAGAAAAGACTTACTATATATAGCATGGTCACTCTAATAATTTTTATAATATTAAAACCAAAACGAGCTCATTAAATTCACTTTATATTGTGTGCACACTTTGTTTTTTTTTAACTTAAAAGAATAACTAATTTTCCTGGAATTAGTACAACCTCAAGACTTTTTTAAATTTTCATTCCTAGAACAACACCAGTGATATAACCAAATGCCATAACTGGGTCGACTTTTCAGAAACTAAATTTGAGATTAGTTGTATATCCTCAAATGTTCATGAATTAATAAGAAGGAAAAATTTTAACTGATTCATGGTTCTGTATAGAACATAGAACATTGAAACAAATCATCATGATTATTTTTGGTTTATATTTATGTTCATCTGCCTGAGATCTCATATTCTATCTCCATCATTTGTTTCAGTCTATATAACACAATTAAAAATATTCTGGCCATTGACTGTATGTAAATAAAACAGCATTATAAGTTTTTCAAATATAAACCTATTCACATTTTTTTTAGTAGTGATATATACTTATCAAGACCCTAAACAAACAATTCGAGGATCTTAAAATCCCTGAAACAAACAGATGCCATTGGGCTACACTGGAAGGTGATAGGGTCAAACGGAAACATTGCTGTCACCCGCTCGAGCAAATCAATGAATAACAGGATATCAAGTGATCAAGTGATATATATATATCACCAATATATATTATATAATATATAAAATATATATGATATATTTATATATATAAATCTATATAACTATGTAAAATTTAATATATATATATATATATATATATATATACCCATGTCATGTTTAAAGCCATTAAAATTATTGTTTAGGATGATTAAACCAGCACGGTGAGAGATATTTTTCTCAATAATTATATCATGAAAAGTGCAGCTTGTTAGGGGCTGGAAAAATAGTACAGTGTGAGAGGTATTTGCCTACTTGTGGACCACTTGGGTTTGATCTCCACAATCCAATATGGTCCCCTGGAGCAGTGTCAGGAGTAATTTTGAGTGCAGAAACAAGAGGAAGTAACACCTCCGCATGACTAGTGTGTCCCCAAAGAAAAAAAAAGCACAATACCTGTGCGAATGTCTTCTTCAAAGGTGATATATATGCACCATATATATGCATATATATGTAGTATACTGCATTTGTAAAAATTAAAGAATTATGTAAGGATTTCAAATGAAGCAAAGTTATTTCAAATATGTTTCCTATTTTACTGTTTGTCCTTAACATGTTGAATTTTGTATTTCATTTCAAATGTGATCAGATAAAAATTCTAAAGCAATTTATCAAATTTGATTAAAATTATTGTTCTTATTTTATTATAAAGACTAACAGTACTACATGAATTTATGTGAAACTATACTGCAACAGCAGTCTTTTCTAATCCAGCTCAGGTATGCTGATCCAGAGACTCACAGACATGGGGCAGAGCTGCTACTGGCTCTCCCTGTGCCCAGCCGCTCACGTGGCGCCCAGGAGGGATGGCGGGTTCTAGCCCTGGCCCGCCACCCCAGCAGAGCCTTGCAACAAGCCAGACGACACCCCACTCCATGAGGGCCTCATTCTCCACATCCGGACTTCTCTCTCATCAGAACTCCACCCAGCAGACCCAGACCAGCCTATAATAGCCTGGCTTGCACGGCTGCAAGCGGCTGCACGGTTCATCAATAAATGCTGGACTTAGAGATGACTACAAGGGTATGCTTCCCGGACGGCAGAGCCTGGCAAGCTGCCCATGTCGTATTTAATATGCCAAATACCAGTAACAATGTTTGACCTCATTCCCATGACCTGATAGAATGGTTTGAGGCTCTTTATGTTTCTGGAGCAAGCAGATGCCCTTAGGCTCTACTAGCATGAGATAGGACATATGGAGATATTACTGGTGCCTGCTCGAGGCCAATCGATGATGAATGGGAATACAGTGATACAGTGTTACACTGATACTGCAACATATATTTAAGATCAATATGGTGCCAAAAGAGATATATTAGCTATTATTTTATTAGCAATATGATATATTAACCGTCACTAAAAATATAAGAATATATTTAGTTATTTGTCTTAACTTTAAAATCACTTGTCAGTTGTCTTCCTGTTGTTCATCAATTTGCTCAAGCAGCCTCCAGTAACGTCTCCATTCATTGGGAGTGAGGCCCATTATTATTATTATTATTACTGTTTTTGGCATATTGAATACACCATTGAATAAACCAGGTTCTGCTGTGGCTCTGGGTTCATCCCAGGGGGCCCAGTCTTTTTCTATGTCATACCATAACATCAGGGGCAGAGCAGAGCCCTGGGTGTAGACAATCCTGCCTCCTGTCTTCCACCTGCTGACACAGCTGGGCACCACAATCACACCTACAACATATCAAGGGGCAGGGAACTCTAAAATAAAAAAGAAAAATTTCTTCTTTTTCTTTCCTGCTGCCCCTAAAATAAATTAAAAAACCTATTTCTTCATGCATAAATGCAGGAGAAATAAACTCTAATGAAATGTAGTTGCCTTGCATGTTTCTACCCTCAATTTGATCCCTAGCACCAAATACAGTCCCCGAACACCACCAGGAGTGATCGCTATTCATGGATCCAGGAACCCGAAGCATAAGTTAACATGATCCCCCAAAAACAAAAAGATCATTGAAGAATTCAATGTTAGTCTAGAGTGGTAACAGTAACACATGATTTGCAAGCAGGAGGCCTGCAAGCAATTCCTGGTTTCTCATATGCTCCTGAGCAGTAGGTGGGGAGACTTCTGAGCCCAGAACCAGAGTATCTCCATAGCGCTGCTGGGTATGACCCAAAAGTAAGCAAAAAAAGAAGAGAAGTCTTGATCATTTGCATGTTTTCCATTTTCTTAGCATTTAGTGAACAGTTTTAATAACTGTGCATGCACATAAGATAAAAGCATACACATACAATTATAGTTATACCTCACATCATTTTTACAAACATGTAATCATGTTTACATCCTGTGAATCCTGCAATCCATTTGTACTCAATTTAGAAATTTTCTTCTACTCGTTATCCATGATGTAATGCCCTATTCAAAAGCAATCTGCCTGCATCCAAAAAGCTAAAGCAGTCAAACATGCAAAACTTTTAAAGAATTCTAAATGAACACTGGGGGCACCCTGCATTCTCTACCAAATTATCAAGAGTTTATAAGGCACATGTCAATAACTGCACTGTGTTCTCTTTGCCAGTTTCTGCACTTCAGACAGAAAGAGCGCTTCTTTTGTGCTAAAGTGAATTAGGGACTATATTCCGTATGAGCCACTATGGGCGATGGACGCCTAAGTGATCTCCTGCTGCTGGCCTTGGACTGTGAGGCGTCGGAGAATACTAATAACAACAAAGCAAGAGCAGTTTTTGCTAGTTTAAGATCATGCCAGTCTCTATTGATGTAAACAGGGATTTGATGGATGCAATGATCTGTCTGCTCTCCACACGCAGCATAGAAAACTTATTTTAAATTGTTTATCCTCTTAGATTTCATTGGAATGCAAGATGGACTGTGACTGAACTGATGATAATATTGGAATATGACTTTGAGGCAGACAATTAGAGTAACACACAGCTTCTTTTCTCACTGTGTCTTTCTGCTTTCTGTCAGTTTCTATCCCCACAGAATTCAGTGAGAGCAAAATGAAATTTTAAAGGAGAAAATGAAAAGAAAAAAAATGATTCTAAGGAAAGACCTATTGGTTCAAATCAGGGATGAAGGGAGAATATAGCAGTTTGGGCTGCAGAAGCAGCAGTTAGTGCTCTAACATAACTGCTGATTTTCACACCATATTCTATCAGAGGGAACGTGTCTGGGATGTGAGTTCTATTCAGCAAGTCACTCTCCTACAGAGAAAAGACAGTTTTCAGATAATCTTTGCTGTGGAGATTTCCCTCTCCAGAATTCACAACATATACTCTTGTTTTCCAGACTCAGCATTTATTTGCAACTAAAATAACTATGTAGAGTTTGGCCCAGAAATGACACCCCTGGAGTGAACTGCTGTAACAGTAACTAAATATAAAATGTTGATTTGCAAATTTCCCTGTATCAAATGTTCATTTGATGACATTTTAGCAAAGTTTTTCTCCCAAAAATCACAAGAACAAAGAACTGAGATTCCTCGAGATGGAAATGCTGACAGCATTGTGAGGAAAAATAAGCAAAGAGCAATAAAAGTAAATATTTTCATCAATGCCTTTATATGTTTTATTTACCAATCTGGCAGAAGAAGCTGCCTTGTTCCTTGAGCAAACACAAGCCATTTGCCCTCCCCTCTCTTAATGCAGACCTTTTGTTGTTAAGAGAAATACAAGGGAGGGAAGGAGTCAGGAAGGCAGGAAGGCAGGAGAGAAGGAAGGAAAGCAGGAAGGAAGGCAGGAAGGGAGGCAGGTAGGCAGGCAGGAAGGAAGGAAGAAGGAAGGAAGGAAGGAAGGAAGGAAGGAAGGAAGGAAGGAAGGAAGGAAGGAAGGAAGGAAGGAAGGAAGGAAAAAGAAGAAGGAAGGAAGGAAGGGAGGGAGGGAGGGAGGGATGGAGAGAGAGGGAGGTAGGAAGGAAGGAAGGAAGGAAAGGAGGGAGGGAGGGAGAGAGAGAGAGGGAGGGAGGGAGGGAGGGAGGGGGGGAAATTCCTGCCTTCAGAAATTTGCATTGTGACTTATGACTGTCTTGTCAAACTCTATACCTCTTTAACCCAGAACAAATTATTTCTCATGTACTTCTTCTCTTCTGACTTGAAATAGATTTCCTAAGAAATCACTCTTTAAAAAGGAATCTGTGGGATTTCCTGAGCACTGTTTGTGTGGCACAGATACCCCATCCCTTCACCCACCCCCAAAAAATAAATAGAACCTATGAAAGCATCCCAAGGGAATAAAGGCAATTCCCCAGAGCCTACATTATACTACTTTAAGGACTGATGAAGACATTTCTTTTTGCTCTGGTAAAAGGTTATAATTATATCATGATGCCAGATAACTACTGGAGTTGAATTCTCTGACTGTCTAAAATATTCTGAAGAGAATGTTCCTAATTTAATAAATAGCACTCATACAAATGATCACTTTGTCTAGTTATCAATCTAGATATTCTAGAATATTTTGGGATTGCCTTTTAAAGTACCTATATTTACTTTATTAAAGGTATCACTTGTATCACTTGTCTTCCGTTGATCATCAATTTGCTCAAGCGGGCACCAGTAACATCTCCATATGTCCTGTCACATGCTAGTGTAGCCCAAGGGAATCTTCTTGCTCTGGGAACATAAAGAGCCTTAAACCATTCCATCAGGTCATGGGAATGAGGTCTATAATTGTTACTGGTATTTGGCATATCAAATATGTCTCTGGTGGCTTGCCAGGCTCTACCATGCGGTAGGATACACTTGTAGTCACCTCTAATCTCATGCATTCATTGATGAAGCCAGGCTTGTGATCAGCTTTTCTGCTGGCTGGAGCTCTGATGAGTGGGGAATCCAGATGTGGAAAATGATGGCCCTCATGGTGTGGCGGTTTGTCTGACTTTTTGGGAGGCTCTGATAGGGTTGTGGGCCAGGGGCTAGAAACTCTGTTCTCTCCTGTGTGCCTCATGATCAGCTGGGCACAGGGAGAGCTGGTAGCAACTCTGCCCCATGGATGTGAGTCCCTGGTTCAGGCATACCTGGGCTGGGCTTGAAAAAGACTGCTGTAAGGTGGGTCTCTGATAAGGTGGGCTTGTGATCAGCTCTTCTGCTGCATGGAGCTCTGACGTGCTGTGGAGTCTGGATGTGGAAAATGGCAGCCCGCATGGTGTGGGGGTTCCTCTGGCTTCTTGCGAGGGCTCTGCTGGGGTGGAGGGCCAGGGCTAGAAGTATAGACAAGTGATACTTTTATTAAAAGTAAATGAAAATATAATGTAGGGTCCAAGTATAGAGTGAGTGCAAGGTTTCAGCTGCTTGTCATGTATGTGATGGACCATGATTATAAAAGTATATCCACATGGTCCTCTGAGCACAACCATGCAACCTTTGAGCAAAGAGTGAGAATAAGCCCTGAGCACTTCCAGGTGTGGACTTTCTCCACAAAAAGGAAATTAAAATAAGTAAAATTTATGTAGAGTACATTCTCCAGCGTGAGGAATATTGAAAGCTCTGTAAATTCTAGTCATTATTCAATATATTAGCTGATAAGAAAGAATTGATATTGAGAAATTTTATTATGTGACCTCTGCATATTACATAAAAATAAAAATCGAAGTGGAGATTCTTTAATATAATAATCATTTACCATGAAAATGCTGGTATCCAATACCCTATGACCCACTGAAAAATTATATCTACATATCTATAACCATAAGTATAATTAGATTATATATCTATAACCATAAGTACATTTGTTTAATGCTTGGAGTTTTAAAAGAGTTCATGCATTTATTATCTTATTTGATTCTCATGGCACTATTATCTCTATAGATTTAAAAACTTAATACATAAAGTTTAAAGAATTATACAGCAACGTATGTTTGTAACAATAGTAAATTCTAGAATACATACAATTTACCTTAAAGTATGTCTTTGAATTATATTTATTACATCATAATATGTTGTAATGGATTGATATATATATACACATATAAACACTTATTACTTAAACAAATCAATACTAGGTTTTTATTTTCTAAGTCCTTATTCAATTGCTCATTAGATTGTTTTACGTGTTTCATGCCAGAATATTCCAAAGCTTAATTAAAATGAACAATCCTCAACATCAATTCATTGTCTGAAGTTGCCAATTCTGAAACTTTGAAGTTCTTGCCAAAAGTGGGTCATGAGGTGGATTTGAACATGTGGCCTCTTGAATTATCATAAAGTATTCATGAAGCTTTCAAAGTGTTTCCATGGCCTTGTTTTAGTGTCTACTGAAGGAAGCGTATTTTTCATTTCTCAAACGATATCATCAAAATCAGTGATTATTAGAAATATTCAGTATTTATTAGAAAAGGATCTGTACTAGGAATAAGAGATTGATTGTATGTCTGTGTGTGCTTCTGTGTGTGGCTTAATTTTTCCATTTTAATTGATGTAGCATGGCTTCAATACTGTTTATATATGCTTTTAGTGTATAGTAACTGAGCCACCACAACCACCAGCTGCCCCACACCTTCTATTCTATCCTTACGTCTTTTTTAGCCTAACTGTCCTTCCCATTCACAATGCTTCCCTGTTTCCCTGCACCACTTGATAATCTTAGTTCCGTGGTGTGTGTCTAAAGCTTTGATTTCACCTGTTATTGTCCATAAAAAAATCTGTTATGTCTAAAGTCATAAATTAAAATGAAGAGGACATTATTCATCTTATTTTATATATCTAGTTAGTTTCTTTCTTAATTATAATTTTATTACTTTAAAAATTCTAATCATTCAAGAGCCAGAGCGATAACACAGTGGGCAGGGTGTTTACCTTGTACACGGCTTTGATCCTAGGCATCCTATATCCCCTGCCCCCGACCCCCAGCACCACCAGGAGTAATTTCTGAGTAAAGAGCCAAGGTGTAAGCATTACCTGATCATTGCCTGGTGTGAACCAAAAGAGCAAAAAAAAAAAATCTAATCAGTCACTTTTCCCTGCATAATTTCTCATTCATACCTATAAAAAGGTTAAAATTTTAACATTTTCTGGAAAAAATCATCACTTGTACAGCACATCAAAATAATGGGAAGCTAATAACCATTGAAAACGATACCAGCCTAGAATTGAGCATTGAATATAGTCAAAGGTATACACACAAAAACCTCTAAATGTATGTATTGCAACATACAAGGTGTAAGAGAAGGAAGAGAGGAAGAGAGAGGGAGAGAGAGAGACAGAGAGAGAGAGAGAGAGAGAAGAGAGAGGAGGAGAAACAGAAATAGAGAAAAAGAAAAAAAAACCTGCCATAGAGGCAGGCTATGGGAGGGGAGAAGGAATTGGGGACATTGGTACTGGGAAATGGGCACTGGTGGAGCGATGGGTGCTGGAACACTGTATGACTGAAATTCAAACATGACATCTTTTTTCATTGTTTATCTCACAGTGGTAAAAATAAAATATATAAAAATATACATAAAATATGTAAGCAAAAAAACCCCAAAATAATGGGAAGCTATCTGTATTGGCTGGGATGCATAAAAAGAACTCTCATGGCCTGCTGTTTAAGTGTTCTCTAATTCAACTCCTTTACAAAGCAATGTGAAGATTTTTAGTAAACTAAGAATTGAGTATCATATAATCCAGCAATGCCACTTCTGGCTATGTACCCCAATATGAAAAAATCATTTTAAAGGATGTATGTATACCATTATTCATTGCAGAATGTAGTACAGTAGCTAAAATACTGAATCAACCTAGGGGTCCAATAACTCTCTTGTGTATCATGGTAATATATAACATATACATGGTGTATATATATGCTATATATCTATCATGATATATGTTATATATACATATATGTTATATATACACCATATATACCATATATATGCTAAGTAAATGTAGCAACTGGAGTAAGTCAGAGAAAGATTAAGCACCAGATAATCTGGTTTATCTGTGGTATACACAATAACTAAAGAAAGGAATTCAGTGTGGTGTAGTAAATGAGGCAGTGACGAGAGGGGGATTGCCGAGATAACACACTTTCACACAGATTTTAGGGATAGGACATCCTTATCAACATAATATCCTCCAGTTCCATCCACATAGCAGCACATTTTGTGATTTCAAATTCTGTATAGCAGAAGAGTATTTCAGTGTGTGTGTGTGTGTGTGTGTGTGTGTGTGTGTGTGTGTGACCATAGATTACTGATCAAGTCGTCTGTTCTTTCACATTTGGGTTTTTTTTCTAAATTTTGACTATAAAGAATAATGTTGCAATAAAATAAAGGTGCAAATGTCTTTATTGAGTAGATTTAATTTTTAATCTGTGGGGTAGATTCCAAGCAGTAGAGTTTCTGGGTCACATAGAAGTTGAATTTTTAAGTTTTTGAGGTTTATTCATATTATGTTCCAGAAGGGTTGAACCAGGTGGCATCCCCACCAGCAGTGAATGAAAATTCATTTCCCTTATATCCACATCCTCACAGGATTCTTTTATTTTATATTGCATGTGCCAGTCTAAATGGTGTAAGTTGATATCTCATTATTGTTTTAATTCTAATTTTCCTGTGTCAGAGTTTCAGAATATTTTTATACACTTTGGGCCATCTGCATGTCTCCTCACAAACGTTTCTGTTCTATGCTTCACCCCATAGTTAAATGGGGTTGGTTGTGTCTTACTTTTCTTTTTTAAATTACAAGTGTTTTGTTTACAAGCGCTTGGAAAATAACACTTTATGGATGAATGGAAGAGAATTTCTCCCCTGTTTGGGGTGTCTTTCTTTATACCGATCTGTCACTTCTTTTGTGGTGTAGAAGTTCTAGGTTTGATGTAATCCCATTTACTTGTCTTTTCTATTTATGTGGCCGTTAGCATTGAATCATTTAGAGAAAATCTAGATTCAAAGTAATGAATTGTTTTGCCTCCATTTTCCTCCTTATAATTTGTGATTCAAGTATGACATTAGTGTTTTATTCCACTTAGAAATGACTTTTGTCTGTGTTGTGATACAGGTCTTTGATTTCATTTTTGTACATGTAGCTGACTAATTTTCAAGTACCGTTTGTTGAAGATTATACTTCTAATTTCTTGTTGAAAATTGGTTGTAAATATACCTGTGTATCAGTTTCTCGGTTCTCAATTTCACAACTGTACCTCAAAAATTCAAGATCAGGAGAATCAATCTAACAGAAAAAGTGAAGAACTTTTTAAAAGAAAAAATCATATATCATTACTAAAATAAAGAAGTTACAATAAATGAAAACGCATTCCTTATTTATGGATTTGAAGGATTAATACTGTCAATATGAATATCCTATCCAAAGCATTGTACATCTTAAATGTATAAAATACTTGATAGAAATAGAAATGGCAGTTTTAGAGACATGAAACAAATGCTTTTGAAATTTATATGGAGAAAGTAAACCTCCCCTCCTCAATAGCTGAAACAGCCTTATCAAAAAAAAAAAAAAGAAAAGAAGAGTAAAGGCTTTTCCTTCACTAACACTATGCTATAAACATATAATAATGAAGACAGTGTGACTTGGAATAAAGACATACTTTGGGACAAATGCAACCAAATTGAGAGCTCAGAGACAGACCTACAGGTTTATGGATAGCTGTTATTCTCTTCGTTTTGTTTCTGTTGTTATTACTAAGAGTTTGCCAAATGACCACTTCATAAAAATCATTCTTACTCATCCTCTTGGTTATTTATATTTATGCGTTGCCAATTTTGTGAATAAAATTTTTCACAGAATAAACTTACTCGAGAAAGTAATAAGGTCCAGTTTGAATCAAAGTTGAAGGTGCTTGCCTTGTAGGTGAGCTTACTCTGTCTCTACCCTGGGGCTATATGTTAATCCACTGAGCATTTAGCATTATCCCCAGAGCAAGAATTAAGCCTAGGCACCACAAGGTGTTTCCCCCAAACCAAAAAGTAATGGGGTGGTGTTGCAGGACTCCTCTAAGAGCCCCTTTTCTCTACCCTATGGAGGTTTTCCCGCGGATCTTGGCTCAAGACATTAGCATATAAAAAGACATTGGGTGAGGTGCTGGGAGAAATTACAGGGCATTTGACCCTGCCAGGAGAAGTTTACATTTGGCGCCAGAGCTCCTCCCAGCTCTGCTGGGAGGGCTTTGAATTCATCTCTAGATGGCCCAGCCCAGAATGGTCTGGGCTGAGTTGGGCGGATTTCTGGCTATACCATAAGCTGCAAGAAGAAAGAAGCTCTCTTTTTTCCTTTTGCCATTTTGTTTTCCTTGGCATTTTGCTTCTCTGTCCTCTCCATTCTCTGTTGGGCTCAACATGTGGTGGCAGCCAACTTGGCCTGCACCTGGCTGGGGCCTAGCGCGGGAACGTAGAGTCTCTTGGATTGTATATTGGAACCTGTAATAGTAAAGCCTTTAAAACTGCATCAGTTCTGGTTTTCATCCTTTCTCGCCAACCGGTAGAAGGGAACTTAGCTTCCCGGTACTGTTGGGGACCCCGGCAGAGCTCCCGTGGGGTGGGAGGTGACTATAAGGTTAAAGAACAGACAAACATCATCTGCTTTGCTTCCTGCCAAGTCAGAGACCAATTGGTTCACAGAAATATTTTTATTTTTTTTTATTTTATTTTTTTTTTGCTTTTTGGGTCGCACTTAGCCAAGTTCAGGGACTTCTCCTGGCTCTGCACTCAGGATTACTCTGGCAGTGCTCAGGGAACCATATAGGGATGCCAGGATCGAATAACATGGGCTGACGTGTGCAAGACAAATGGCCTACGGCTGGACTATTGCTCTGGCCCGGAAAAAATATTTTAAATGAACGTAATAATGATGAATAGAAAATCCATATAAATTAATAAGCATTGCCCTTTCGCTTTCAATCTATTATTTTATAACAAAGGACATATTGAGTCCCTTAACTCAAAGGTTTCATCACTTGGTAAATATTCTTCAAATTATTTTCTTGAACATATGATTATTGAAATGATTTATATATAATCAATATGTAAAGATATTAAATATGTAAAGATATTAATCAATATGTAAAGATCCCCTTGATCACTTGGATTATTCATCGATTTGTGGCGGGACCTTGTAACATTTTTCATTGGACCCTATCGTACCAATGCCCAGTGGCATCTGGTTGATTATTTCAGATTAGTTTTCCAATAATATAATACAAGGTATGTAATATACAAAGTATGTTGTTCTACAAAGCTATAAATTTTAAACAACTTCTCAATGCTTAATAGCCATTTCTATCACATATGCTTATCACAAAGTACCAATATCTTCCACCACAATACATTTGGAACCTCTCTGTCCTTTGATCCCTGTTCTCCATTCTAGTAATCTCAGTCCCACTTGTAATCTGAGTTTAGGATCTTCCCTTAGGCTTATCTGTTTTCTAGCACTCTTCTCAGACCATGTGTGAGATCACTTGTCACGTATCTTTCTGTGTTCACTAATTTGCTCAAGCGAGTGCCAATGTCTCCATTCATTGAGAATGAGATTAAATTATTGCCTCTTTGGGCCCTGGATGGTTGACCGTCTGACATAATAAAAACCTGGGCCTCCCTGGGATGAAGCCAAAATCACGACAGAGCACAGCAAACTACCCATGGTGTATTCGATATGCCAAAGTGAGATCATCTAGTAGTTTTCTCTTTCATTCTCAGTTATTTCTCTTAAGTCAGCTTCTTCAATTTCACACTTCTGCAAAAGGGCAAGGTTCATCTTTCCTTATAGAAAAGTTCTATCTATATGTATATGTACACCATTCTTTTTATATATCACTCATTTTGTTGTTGGGCAATTGGGCTTTCTCTAAACTTGGCTAGTGTAAACAGAAATAAAATTAATATAAGATTTGTGTCTATGTGTATGTATGTTATACACACATGATTATATCTTACACATATATACACACACACATACTCACATATCCATGTGTATATATATATACATACATATATACATATATGGTTCCTAAAAATAGGCAGTATATTTTTGTACTATTTGTATAAATATACTTAAAATGCAATTTCTGATTCATATGGTACTTCTATTTTTAATGTGTTGAGAAATCTATGCACTCATTTCCATAGGGACTGTTCTAATATTCCCTCTAATAGCATATAGAGTTCCTTTTCCTCTACACTCTGCCAATGCTTGTTCTTTCTGACTTTTAATATAAGTCATTCTCAGGTGCCCAGTTATATCACATTGTCATTCTGATGTGTGTGCCCTTGATAATAGTGATAATATGAACTTTTACCATTTGTGGGGTTGGCCATCTGTATGTCTTTGGTGAGTTGTTTGTTTAGCTACTCCCCATTTTTTTGATAGTGTCATTTTCTTGTTGAATTTTGTAGGCTCCTTAAATATCCCACATATAAACTCTTTGTCAAATAACAGTTTATCAAATATATGTATGCCTCATTTTCCTAATTATCTTCAACTTGCAGTAGCTGTTTAGCATGATGTAAATGCTAACAACTTTTCCCCATTTTTACCATAACTATAATTCAGAGTACATCATACACCAATATTTTCATTACCCAGACTCCACGTCAAAAAGTATGTTTGAAACCATCTGATAAGGGGTTAATATCAGGATATATCAGGCACTGGTACAGCTATATAAGAAGAGAACAGCCAACCCATAAAAATGGGGAGAAGAGATGAACAGAAACTTTGACAAGGAAAGAATTCAATGGCCAAAAGGCATATGAAAAAAATGCTCATCATCACTAATCATCAGAGATGCAAATCAAAACAACAATGAGATATCCACTTCAACCACAGAGACTGGCCCTTATTCAAAGGATAAAAGCAACAAAGTACTGGTGTGGATGGGGGGCAGAGGAGAAAGGAAAGGGGACTCTCATACATTGTTGGTGGGAATGTCAACTTGTACAACCTTTCTGGGAAAACAATATGGACATTCCTCAAAGACTAGAAATTGAGCTCCCTTTTGACCCAACCCTTACCTCTCCTGGGGAATATACCCTGGGAAGCCAAAACACACAGCGGAAACAATCCACTTTTATTTTCCATAGGAGCACTATTCACATAGCCAGAACCTGGAACAACCAGTATGCCGAGAACTGATGACTGGATAAAGAAACTGTGGTACATCTACACAATGGAATACTATGCAGCTGTTAGGAAAAATGAAGTTATGAAATTTGCTATAAATGGATGGACATGGAAAGGATCATGTTGAGGTGAAATTAGTCAGAAGGAAAGAGAGACATAGAATGACTGCATTTATTTGCATGACATAAATATATCAGGTGGTCTTACCAAAAGTGAAAATTACTAAATGTGAGGAGTCAGAGGTTAGGTAAGACAGAGAAGGGAACATGTGTGAATAAATGTCGAAAGGGCTGATACCAACATAGAACTGAGCATTAAATACAGGCAAAAAATGCACATGATGGCTTCAAGTGTATGTAGTGCAACCCACAGTGTGTGAAAGGAAGGGGAGAGAGGGAGAAAGAAAGAGATAAAGAACCTTGCCATTTAGGCAGGCTGGGAGAGGGGAGGGAGTGGGGACATTGGTGGTGGGAAATGGGCACTGGTGGAGAGGCAGGTGCTGGAACACTATGTGACCGAAACCTCCCAAACATGAACAACGTTGTAATTGTATATCTCACGGTGGTATAATAAAATGTTTAATTAAAAATAACTTG
>JAJIBD010032532.1:0-14873 GCA_021461705.1 Cryptotis parvus | reverse complement strand
TACTCTTTTATCTTTTCCCTGTGTAGTACTTTCTTTTTTGACATGTAATTGTTGGACAGAGGATTTCTTTAAACTTTTAAAAACCTGATGATTTTAAGGATTAGAAATGTCCTATTTGGTAAAATGAACATGGGGATAGGAAGTTTGTCATTAAGAAGTGTCTTTTATAGACTTTTTTCAAAGAGTATTCAAGAAAAATAGTATTCCCAGCAATAGATAATGGTGAGCATAAGGAAACTTTATTTCATAGGGTATAACTCAGAAAAGACTTACTATATAGCATGGTCACTCTAAATAATTTTATAATATTAAAACCAAAACAGGCTCATTAAATTCACTTTATGTTGTGTGCACACTTTGTTTTTAACTTAAAGAATAACTAATTTTCCTGGAATTGGTACAACCTCAAGACTTTTAGATTTTCATTCCTAGAACAACACCAGTGGTATAACCCAAATGCCATAAGCACAGATTGCGACTTTTCAGAAACTAAATTTAGAGATTGATTTGTTTATCCTCAAATGTTCATGAATAAGAAGGAGAAAATTTTAACTGATTCACTGGTTCTGTATAGAACATAGAACATATGAAACAAATCATCATGATTATTTTTGGTTTATATTTATGTTCATCTGCCTGAATCTCTGTTCTATCTCCATCATTTGTTTCAGTCTATATAACACAATTAAAAATATTCTGGCCATTGACTGTATGTAAATAAAACAGCATTATAAGTTTTTTCAAATATAAACCTATTCACATTTTTTTAGTAGTGATATGTACTTATCAAGACCCTAAACAAACAATTCGAGGGATCTTAAAATCCCTGAAACAAACAGATGCCATTGCTACACTGGAAGGTGATAGGGTCAAGCCTTGAACATTGCTGTCACCCGCTCGAGAGCAAATCAATGAATAACAGGATATCAAGTGATCCAAGTGATATATATATATATATCACCAATATATATTATATAATATATAAAATATATATGATATATTTATATATATAATCTATATAACTATGTAAAATTTAATATATATATATATATATATATATATATAATTACCCATGTCATGTTTAAACCCACTTCAAAATTCTTAATTTCGGATGATTAAACCAGCACGGGTGAGAGATAATTTTTTCTCAATAATTATATGATGAAAAGTGCAGCTTGTTAGGGGCTGGAGAAATAGTACAGTGTGAGAGGTATTTGCCTTACATGTGGACCGCGGGTTTTGATCTCACAGTCAACCATGGATCTGGAGCAGTGGGGTAATTTGAGGTGCAGAAACAAGAGAGTAACCCCCTCCGCATGACTAGTGTGTCCCCAAAGAAAAAAAAGCACAATACGTAGAATGTCATCTTCAAAAGGTGATATATATGCACCATATATGCATGTATGTAATGTACTGCATTTGTAAAGAACATTATGTAAGGATTTCAAATGAAGCAAAGTTATTTAAATATGTTTCCTATTTACTGTTTGTCCTTAACATGTTGAATTTTGTATTTCATTTCAAATGTGATCAGATAAAAATTCTAAAGCAATTTATCAAATTTGATTAAAATTATTGTTCTTATTTTATTATAAAGACTAACAGTACTACATGAATTTATGTGAAACTATCCTGCTGCAGCAGCAGTCTTTTTCTAATCCGGCTCAGGTATGCTGATCAGAGACTCACGTAGACATGGGGCAGAGCTGCTACACTAGCTCTCCCTAACGCCAGCCGCTCACGTAGCGCCCAGGAGGGATGGCGGGTTCCTAGCCCGCCACCCCAGCAGAGCCTTGCAACAAGCCCAGACGACACCCCACTCCATGAGGGGCCTCATTCTCCACATCGGTTCTCTCTCATCAGAACACTCCACCCCTTGAGCCCAGACCAGCCTATAATGGCCTGGCTTCTGGCTGCACCAAATGGCTATACGGTTCATCAATAAATGCTGGACTTAGGAATGACTACAAGGAGTATGCTTCGGACGGCCAGAGCCTGGCAAGCTGCCCATGTCATATTTAATATGCCAAATACCAGTAACAATGTTTGACCTCATTCCCATGACCTGATAGAATGGTTTGAGGGGCTCTGCTTTATGTTTCTGGAGCAAGCAGATGCCCTTAGATCTACTAGCATGAGATAGGACATATGGAGATATTACTGGTGCCACCTTTCGGTGGTTCGATGAATGGGAATACAGTGATACAGTGTTACACTGATGCTGCAACATATATTTAAGGTTGGTGCTTAAAGAGATATATTAGCTATTATTTTAATGTAATATGATATATTAACCCGATCTACTAAAAAAATATAAAGATATATTTAGTTATTTGTCTTAACTTTAAAATACTTGTCCAGTTGTCTTCCTGTTCAAATGTTTATAGAAAACGGCCTCCAGTAACGTCTCCATTCGTTGGGAGTGGGGCCCATTATTAAATATATTATTACTGTTTTGGCATATTGAATACACCATTGAATAAACCAGGTTCTGCTGTGGCTCTGGGTTCATCCAGGGGGCCAGTCTTTTCTATGTCATACCATAAGCCATCAGGGTGCACAGAGCAGGAGGCCCTGGGTGTAGATAAATCCCTGCCTCCTGTCTTCCACCTGCTGACACAGCTGGGCACCACAATCACACCTACAACATATCAAGGGCAGGAACTCTATAAAAAAAAAGAAAAATTTCTTCTTTTTCTTTCCTGCTGCCCCCTAAAATAAATTAAACCTATTTCTTCATGCATAAATGCAGGAGAAATAAACTCTAATAAATGTAGTTGCCTTGCATGTTTCTACCCTCAATTTGATCCCTAGCACCAAATACAGTCCCGAACACCACCAGGAGTGATCGTATTCATGGATCAGGAACCCGAAGCATAAGTTAACATGATCCCCAAAAAACAAAAGATCATTGAAGAATTCAATGTTAGTCTAGAGTGGTAACAGTAACACATGATTTGCAAGCAGGGGCCTGCAAACAATTCCTGGTTTCTCATATGCTCTGAAGATGAGCAGTAGGTGGGGAGACTTCTGAGCAGAACCAGAGTATCTCCATAGCGCTGCTGGGTATGACAAAGTAAGCAAAAAAGAAGAGAAGTCTTGATCATTTGCATGTTTTCCATTTTCTTAGCATTTAGTGAACAGTTTAAACCACTGTGCATGCACATAAGATAAAAAGCATACACATACAATTATAGTTATTCCTCCCATCATTTTTACAAACATGCAATATGTTTACATTTGTGAATCTACCAATCATTTGTACTCAATTTAGAAATTTTCTTCTACTCGTTATCCCTGATGTAATGTGCCCTATTCAAAAAGCAATCTGCCTGCATCAAAAAGCTAAAGCAGTCAAACATACCAAACTTTAAAAAATTCTATTAATGAACACTGGGGGCCTTCTGCATTCTCTACCAAATTATCAAGAGTTTATAAGGCACATTCAGTAACTTTACTGTGTTCTCTTTGCCTGTTTCTGCTGAGAAGAAGGCGCTTCTTTGTGCTAAAGTGAATTAGGGACTATATTCCTTATGAGCCACTATAGACGATGGACGCCCTAAGTGATCTCCTGCTGCTGGCCTTGGTTTGTGAGGCGTCGGAGAATACTAATAACAACAAAGCAGAGCAGTTTTTGCTAGTTTAAGATCATGCCAGCCTCTATTGATGTAAGAGCAGGGATTTGATGGATGCAATGATCTATCTGCTCTCTACGCGCAGCATAGAAAACTTGGTTTCAAAATTGTTTATCCTCTGAGATTTCATTGGAATGCAAGATGGACTGTGACTGAACTGATGATAATATTGGAATATGACTTTGGGGCAGACAATTAGAGTAACACACAGCTTCTTTTCTCACTGTGTCTTTTCTGCTTTTTTGTCGGTTTCTATCCCCAAGAATTCAGTGAGGCAAAATGAAATTTTTAAAGGAGAAAATGAAAAGAAAAAAATATCATTCTAAGGGAAAGACCTATTGGTTCAAATCAGGGATGAAGGGGAGAATATAGCAGTTTGGGCTGCAGAAGCGGCAGTTAGTGCTCTAACATATTTGCTGATTTTTTTCACCATATTCTATCAGAGGGAACGTGTCTGGGATGTGAGTTCTATTCAGCAAGTTACTCTCCTACAGAGAAAGACAGTTTTCAGATAATCTTTGCTGTGGATTTTCCTCTCAGAATTCACAACATATACTCTTGTTTTCCAGACTCAGCATTTATTTGCAGCTAAAATAACTATGGAGAGTTTGGCCAGAAATGACACCCCTGGAGTGAACTGCTGTAACAGTAACTAAATATAAAATGTTGATTTGCAAATTTCCCTGTATCAAATGTTCATTTGATGACATTTAATAAAGTTTTTTCTCCCAAAATCACAAGAACAAAGAACTGAGATTCCTCGAGATGAAAATGCTGACAGTATTGTGAGGAAAAATAAGCAAGAGCAATAAAAGTAAATATTTTCATCAATGCCTTTATCTGTTTTTTTTTACCAATCTGGCAGAAGAAGCTGCCTTGTTCCTTGAGCAAACACAAGCCATTTGCCCTCCCTCTCTTAATGCAGACCTTTTGTTGTTAAGAGAAGTACAAGGGAGGGAAGGAGTCAGGGGAAGGCAGGAAGGCAGGAGAGAAGGAAGGAAAGCAGGAAGGAAGGCAGGAAGGGAGGCAGGTAGGTAGGCAGGAAGGAAGGGGAAGAAGGAAGAAAGGAAGGAAGGAAGGAAGGAAGGAAGGAAGGAAGGAAGGAAGGAAGGAAGAAGGAAGGAAGGAAAGGAAGGAAGGAAGGAAAGGAAAAAGGAAGGAAGGAAGGAAGGAAGGAAGGAGGAGGAAGGAAGGAAGGAAGGAGGGAGGGAGGGAGGATGGAGAGAGAGAGGTAGGAAGGAAGGAAGGAAGGGAAAGGAGGGGGGGGGAGAGAGAGGGAGGAGGAGGGAGGGAGGGGGGGAGGGGAGGGGGGAAATTCCTGCCTTCAGAAATTTGCCTTGTGACTTATGACTGTCTTGTCAAACTCTACACCTCTTTAACCCAAGAACAAATTATTTCTCATGTACTTCTTCTCTTCTGACTTGAAATAGATTTCCTAAGAAATCACTCTTTAAAAGGAATCTGTGGGATTTCCTGAGCACTGTTTGTGTGGCACAGATACCCCATCCCTTCACCCACCCCAAAAATAAATAGAACCTATGAAAGCATCCCAAGGGAATAAAGGCAATTCCCCAGGAGCCTACATTATACTACTTTAAGGACTGATGAAGACATTTCTTTTGCTCTGGTAAAGGTTATAATTATATCATGATGCCAGATAACTACTGGAGTTGAATTCTCTGACTGTCTAAAATATTCTGAAGAGAATGTTCCTAAATTAATAAATAGCACTCATACAAATGATCACTTTGTCTAGTTATCAATCTAGATATTCTAGAATATTTTGGGATTGCCTTTTAAAGTACCTATATTTACTTTATTAAAGTTATCACTTGTATCACTTGTCTTCCTGTTGATCATCAATTTGCTCAGCGGGCACCAGTAACATCTCCATACGTCCTGTCACATGCTAGTGTAGCCCAAGGGGAATCTTCTTGCTCTGGGGCATAAAGAGCCTCAAACCATTCCATCAGGTCATGGGAATGAGGTCTATAATTGTTACTGGTATTTGGCGTATCAAATATGTCTCTGGTGGCTTGCCAGGCTCTGCCATGCGGTAGGATACACTTGTAGTCACCTCTAATCTCATGCATTCATTGATGAAGCCAGGCTTGTGATCAGCTTTTCTGCTGGCTGGAGCTCTGATGAGTGGGAATCCAGATGTGGAAAATGATGGCCCTCATGGTGTGGCGGTTTGTCTGACTTTTTGGGAGGCTCTGATAGGGTGGTGGGCCAGGGCTAGAAACTCTGTTCTCTCCTGTGTGCCTCATGATCAGCTGGGCTGGGGAGAGCTGGTAGCAACTCTGCCCCATGTATATGAGTCTCTGGTTCAGGCATACCTGGGCTGGGCTTGAAAAGACTGCTGTAAGGTGGGTCTCTGATAAGGTGGGCTTGTGATCAGCTCTTCTGCTGCATGGAGCTCTGGCGTGCTGTGGGTCTGGATGTGGAAAATGGCAGCCCTCATGGTGTGGGGGTTCCTCTGGCTTCTTGCGAGGCTCTGCTGGGGTGGAGGGCCAGGGCTAAAGTATAGACAAGTGATACTTTTATTAAAAGTAAATGAAAATATAATGTAGGGTCCAAGTATAGTGAGTGCAAGGTTTCAGCTGCTTGTCATGTATGTGATGGACCATGATTATAAAAGTATATCCACATGGTCCTCTGGGCACAACCATGCAACCTTTGAGCAAAGAGTGAGAATAAGCCCTGAGCACTTCCAGATGTGGACTTTCTCCACAAAGGAAATTAAAATAAGTAAAATTTATGTAGAGTACATTCTCCAGCGTGAGGAATATTGAAAGCTCTGTAAATTCTAGTCATTATTCAAATATTAGCTGATAAGAAAAAATTGATATTGAGAAATTTCATTATGTGACCTCTGCATATTACATAAAAATAAAAATTGAAGTAGAGATTCTTTAATATAATAATCATTTTTAAATTTACCATGAAAATGCTGGTATCAATACCCTATGACCCACTGAAAAATTATATCTACATATCTATAACCATAAGTATAATTAGATTATATATCTATAACCATAAGTACATTTGTTTAATGCTTGGAGTTTTAAAAGAGTTCATGCATTTATTATCGTATTTGATTCTCCTGGCACTATTATCTCTATAGATTTAAAAATTTAATACATAAAGTTTAAAGAATTATACAACAACGTATGTTTGTAACAATAGCAAATTCTAGAATACATGCAATTTACCTTAAAGTATATCTTTGAATTATATTTATTACATCATAATATGTTGTAATGGATTGATATATATATATATATACACATGTAAATACTTATTACTTAAACAAATCAATACTAGGTTTTTATTTTCTAAGTCCTTATTCAATTGCTCATTAGATTGTTTTATGTGTTTCATGCCAGAATATTCCAAAGCTTAATTAAAATGAACAATCCTCAACATCAATTCATTGTCTGAAGTTGCCAATTCTGAAACTTTGAAGTTCTTGCCAAAAGTGGGTCATGAGGTGGATTTGAACATGTGGCCTCTTGAATTATCATAAAGTATTCATGAAGCTCTCAAAGTGTTTCAATGGCCTTTGTTTTAGTGTCTACTGAAGGAGGCGTATTTTTATTTCTCAAGCGATATCATCAAAATCAGTGATTATTAGAAATATTCAGTATTTATTAGAAAAGGATCTGTACTAGGAATAAGAGATTGATTGTATGTCTAGGGGTGTGTGCTTCTGTGTGTGGCTTAATTTTTTCCATTTTAATTGATGTAGCATGGCTTCAATACTGTTTATATATGCTTTTAGTGTATAGTAACTGAGCCACCACAACCACCAGCTGCCCCACACCTGCTATTCTATCCTTACGTCTTTTAGCCTAACTGTCCTTCCCATTCTAATGCTTCCCTGTTTCCCTGCAACACTTGATAATCTTAGTTCTGTGGTGTGTGTCTAAAGACTTTGTTTTCACCTGTTATTGTCCATAAAAAATCTGTTATGTCTGAAGTCATAAATTAAAACAGAGAGGACATTATTCATCTTATTTTATATACCTAGCTAGTTTCTTTCTTAATTATAATTTTATTACTTTAAAAATTCTAATCATTCAAGAGCCAGAGCAATAATACAGTGAGCAGGGTGTTTACCTTGTACACGGCTTTGATCCTAGGCATCCTATATCCCTGCCCCCAACCCCAGCACCACCAGGAGTAATTTCTGAGTAAAGAGCCAGGGTGTAAGCATTACCTGAGCATTGCCTGGTGTGAACCAAAGAGCAAAAAAAAATCTAATCAGTCACTTTTCCCTGCATTTCTCATTCATACCTATAAAAAGGTTAAAATTTTAACATTTTCTGGAAAAAAATCATTACTTGTACAGCACATCAAAATAATGGGGCAGCTAATAACCATTGAAAGCGATACCAGCCTAGAATTGAGCATTGAATATAGTCAAAGGGATACACACGAAAACCTCTAAATGCATGTATTGCAACATACAAGGTGTAGAAGGGAAGGGGGGAAGAGAGAGAGGGAGAGAGAGAGACAGAGAGAGAGAGAGAGAGAGAAAGAGAGGGAGAAACGGAAATAGAAAAGAGACAAAAACCCATAGAGGCAAGGCTACGGGAGGAGAAGGTGGGGACATTGGTGGTGGGAAATGGGGCACTGGTGGAGCGATGGGTGCTGGAACACTGTATGACTGAAATTCAAACATGACATCTTTTTCATTGTTTATCTCCTGGGGTAAAATAAAATATATAAAAATATACATAAAAATGTGTAAGCAAAAAAAAAACCCAAAATAATGGGAAGCTATCTGTATTGGCTGGGATGCATAAAAAGAACTCTCATGGCCTGCTGTGTAAGTGTTCTCCTAACTCAACTCTTACAAAGCAATGTGAAGATTTTTAGTAAACTAAGAATTGAGTATCATATAATCCAGCAATACCACTTCTGGCTATGTACTCCAATATGAAAAAAATCATTTTAAAGGATGTATGTATACCATTATTCATTGCAGAATGTAGTACAGTATAGTACAGTAGCTAAAATACTGAATCAACCTAGGGGTCCAATAACTCTCTTGTGTATCATGGTAGATATATAACATATACATGGTGTATATATATGTATATATCTACCATGATATATGTTATATATACATATATGTTATATATACACCATATATATACCATATATATATGCTAAATAAATGTAGCAACTGGAGTAAGTCAGAGGAAGATTAAGCACCAGATAATCTGGTTTATCTGTGGTATACACAATAACTGAAGAAGGAATTCAGTGTGGTGTAGTAAATGAGGCAGTGAGGAGAGGGGGATTGCCGAGATCACACACTTTCACATAGATTTTAGGGATAGGGCATCCTTATCAGCACAATATCCTCCAGTTCCATCCACATAGCAGCACATTTTGTGATTTCAAATTCTGTATAGCAGAAGAGTATTTCAGTATGTGTGTGTGTGTGTGTGTGTGTGTGTGTGTGTGTGTGTGACCATAGATTACTGATCAAGTCATCTGTTCTTTCACATTTGGGTTTTTTTCTAAATTTTGACTATAAAGAATAATGTTGCAATAAAATAAGGTGCAAATGTCTTTATTGAGTAGATTTAATTTTTAATCTGTGGGGTAGATTCCAAGCAGTAGAGTTTCTGGGTCACATAGAAGTTGAATTTTTAAGTTTTTGAGGTTTATTTATATTATGTTCCAGAAGGGTTGAACCAGGTGGCATCCCACTAGCAGTGAATGAAAATTCATTTCCCTTATATCCACATCCTCACAGGATTCTTTTATTTTATATTGCATGTGCCAGTCTAAATGGTGTAAGTTGATATCTCATTATTGTTTTAATTCTAATTTTCCTGTATCAGAGTTTCAGAATATTTTTATACACTTTGAATATCTGCATGTCTTCTTACAAATGTTTCTGTTCTATGCTTCACCCCATAGTTAAATGGGGTTGGCTGTGATCTTACTTTTCTTTTAAATTACAAGTGTTTTGTTTACAAGCGCTTGGAAAATAACACTTATGGATGAATGGAAGAGAATTTCTCCCCTGTTTGGGGTGTCTTTCTTTATACCGATCTGTCACTTCTTTTGTGGTGTTGAAGTTCTAGGTTTGATGTAATCCCATTTACTTGTCTTTTCTATTTATATGGCCGTTAGCACTGAATCATTTAGAGAAAATCTAGATTCAAAGTAATGAATTGTTTTGCCTCCATTTTTCCCTCCCTTATAATTTGTGATTCAAGTATGACATTAGTGTTTTATTCCACTTAGAGTTGAGTTTTGTCTGTGTTGTGATACAGGTCTTTGATTTCATTTTTGTACATGTAGCTAACTAATTTTCAAGCACCATTTGTTGAAGATTATACTTCTAATTCCTTGTTGAAAATTGGTTTGTAAATATACCTGTGTATCAGTTTCTCGGTTCTCAATTTCACAACTGTACCTCAAAATTCAAGATCAGGAGAATCAATCTAACAGAAAAAGTGAAGAACTTTTTAAAAGAAAAATCATATATCATTACTAAAATAAAGAAGTTACAATAAATGAACACATTCCTTATTTATGGATTTGAAGGATTAATACTGTCAATATGAATATCTATCCAAAGCATTGTACATCTTAAATGTATAAAATACTTGATAGAAATAGAAATGGCAGTTTTAGTGACATGAAACAAATGCTTTTTGAAATTTATATGGAGAAAGTAAACCTCCCCCTCCTCAATAGCTGAAACAGCCTTATCAAAAAAAGAAGAGTAAAGGCTTTTCCTTTACTAACACTATGCTATAAACATATAATAATGAAGACAGTGTGACTTGGAATAAAGACATACTTCGGGACAAATGCAACTAAATTGAGAGCTCAGAGACAGACCTACAGGTTTATGGATGGCTGTTATTCTCTTCGTTTTGTTTCTGTTATTACTAAGAGTTTGCAAATGACCACTTCATAAAAATCATTCTTACTCATCCCCTCTTGGTTATTTATATTTATGCGTTGCCAATTTTGTGAATAAAAATTTTTCACAGAATAAACTTACTGAGAAAGTAATAAGGTCCAGTTTGAACAAAGTTGAAGGTGCTTGCCTTGTATGTGACTTACTCTGTCTCTACCCTGCAGCATATATGTTAATCCACTGAGCATTTAGCAGTTATCCCCAGAGAGCAAGAATTAAGCCCTAAGCACCACAAGGTGTTTCCCCAAACCAAAAAAGTAATGGGGTGGTGTTGCAGGACTCCTCTAAGAGCCCCTTTCTCTACCCTATGGAGGTTTTTCAGGCGGATCTTGGCTCAAGACATTAGCATATAAAAAGACATTGGGTGAGGTGCTGGGAGAAATTACAGGGCATTTGACCCTGCCAGGAGAAGTTTACATTTGGCCTGCAGCTCCTCCCAGCTCTGCTGGGAGGCTTTGAATTTCTCAATCTCTAGATAGCCCAGCCCAGAATGGGCTGGGTTTAGAGAACTGGGCGGATTTCTGGCTATACCATAAGCTGCAAGAAGAAAGAAGCTCTCTCTTTTTTCCCTTTTGCCATTTTGGCTTCCCTTGGCATTTTGCTTCTCTGTCCTCTCCATTCTCTGTTGGGCCTCAACATGTGGTGGCAGCCAACTTGGCCTGCACCTGGCTGGGGCCTGGCTGGGGCTGCAGAGTCTGCTCTTGGATTGTATATTGGAACCTGTAATAGTAAAGCCCTTTTAAAACTGCATGGGTTCTGAGTTTTCATCCATTCCCTCGCCAGCCGGAGGTAGAAGGGAACTTCGCTTCCCGGCACTGTTAGGGACCCCGGCAGAGCTCCCGACAGGGTGGGGGTGACTTAATAGGGTTAAAGAACAGACAAACATCATCTGCTTTGCTTCCCTGCCAAAGATCAGAGACCAATTATTTCTCAGAAATAATATTTTATTTTATTTTATTTTATTTATTTTTTTGCTTTTTTGGGTCGCACTTAGCAAAGTTCAGGGGCTTCTCCTGACTCTGCACTCAGGAATTACTCTGGCAGTGCTCAGGGAACCATATGGGATGCCAGGGATCGAATGGCATGGGCTGGCCGTGTGCAAGGCAAATGCCCTACCGGCTGGACTATTGCTCTGGCCCCGGAAAAAATATTTTAAATGAACATCTAACAATGATGAATAGAGAAAATCCATATAAATTAATAAGCATTGCCCTTTCCTTTATCAATCTAATATGTCCTTATAAAAAGGACATATTAGTCCTTATCAAAAGGGTTCATCACTTAGTAAATATTCTTCAAATTATTTTCTTGAACATATGATTATTGAAATGATTTATATATAATCAATATGTAAAGATATTAAATATGTAAAGATATTAATCAATATGTAAAGATCACTTGATCACTTGAATCCCATTATTCATCGATTTGCTTGAGCGGGTGCCAGTAACATTTTCATTGGACCCTATCACATGCCAATGTAGCCCAGTGGCATCTGGTTGATTATTTCAGATTAGTTTTTCCAATAATATAATATACAAGGTATGTAATATACAAAGTATGTTGTTCTACAAAGCTATAAATTTTAAAAGTACAACTTCTCAATGCTTAATACATTCTATCACACTATGCTTATCACAAAAGTACCAATATCTGTCCACCACAATACATTGGAACCTCTCTGTCCTTTGATCTGTTCTCCATTCTGGTAATCTCAGTCCTGTAATCTGAGTTTAAGGATCTTCTTCCCTTAGGCTTATCTGTTTTCTAGCTTTTCTTCTCAGGCTAACATGTGAGATCACTTGTCACATGTCTTTCTGTTGTTCACTGATTTGCTCAAGCGAGTGCCAGTAATGTCTCCATTCATTGGGAATGAGGTCCATTATTGCTACTCTTTGGGCCCTGGATGGTTGACCGTCTGACATAATAAAAAACCTGGGCCTCCTGGGATGAAACCAGAGTCACGACAGAGCCTGGCAAACTACCCATGGTGTATTCGATATGCCAAAAGTGAGATCATCTAGTAGTTTTCTCTTTCATTCTCAGTTATTTCTCTTAAAGTCAGCTTCTTCAATTTCATTCACACTTCTGCAAAAGACAAAGGTTCATCTTTCCTTATAGAAAAGTTCTATCTATATGTATATGTACACCATTCTTTTATATCCACTCATTTGTTGTTGGGCAATTGGGCTTTCTCCTAAACTTGGCTAGTGTAAACAGAAATAAAATTAATATAGGTGTGTCTATGTGTGTGTATATTTATACACACATGATTATATACACACACATATATATACACACACACATATACACTCACATATCCATGTGTATATATATACATACATATATACATATATGATTTCTAAAAATAGGCAGTATATTTTTTGTACTATTTGTATAAATAACTAAAATGCAATTTCTGATTCATATGGTACTTCTATTTTTAATGTGTTGAGAAATCTATGCACTCATTTCCATAGAGACTGTTCTAATATTCATTCTCACCAATAGCATATGAGAGTTCCTTTTTTCTCTACACCTCTGCCAATGCTTGTTCTTTCTGACTTTTTTAATATAAGTCATTCTCCCAGGTGCCCAGTTATATCACATTGTCATTCTGATGTGTGTGCCCTTGATAATAAGTGATAATGAACTTTTTACCATTTGTCGGTTGGCCATCTGTATGTCTTTGGTGAGTTGTTTGTTTAGCTATTCTCCCCATTTTTTTGATAGTGTCATTTTCTTGTTGAATTTTGTGAGCTCCTTAAATATCCCACATATAAACTCTTTGTCAAATAACAGTTTATCAAATATATGTATGCCTATTTTCTAATTATCTTCAACTTGCAGTAGCTGTTTAGCATGATGTAAATATATTAACTTTTCCCCATTTTTACCACTTAACTATAATTCCAGAGTACATCATACACACCAATATTTTCATTGCAGACTCCACGTCAAAATATGTTGAAGACCATCTGATAAGGGGTTAATATCCAGGATATATCAGGCACTGGTACAGCTATATAAGAAGAAAACAGCCAACCCCCATAAAAATGGGGGAGAAGAGATGAACAGAAACTTTGACAAGGAAGAAATTTGAATGGCCAAAAGGCATATGAAAAAAATGCTTATCATCACTAACCATCAGAGAGATGCAAATCAAAACAACAATGAGATATCACCTCATACCACAGAGACTGGCCCATATTCAAAAGGATAAAAGCAACAAGTGCTGGCATGGATGAGGGCAGCACTTGTTGCTTTTACCCTTTGTTGGACATTCCCACCAACAATCTCATACATTGTTGGTGGGAATGTCAACCTGTACAATCTTTCTGGAAAACAATATGAACATTCCTCCAAAGACTAGAAATTGAGCTCCCTTTTGACCCAGCCATACCTCTCCTGGGAATATACCCTGGGAAGCCAAAAACATACAAAGCGGAAACACAATCCGCACTTTTATTTTCATAGAAACACTGTTCACAATAGCCAGAACCTGGAAAAACCAGTATGCCTGAGAACTGATGACTGGATAAAGAAACTGTGGTACATCTACACAATGGAATACTATGCAGCTGTTAGGAAAAATGAAGTTATGAAATTTGGCTATAAATGGATGGACATGGAAAGGATCATGTTGAGTGAAATTAGTCAGAAAGAAAGAGAGACACATAGAATGACTGCATTTATTTGCATGACATAAATATACCAGGTGGTCTTACCAAAAGTGGAAATTACCACAAACATGAGGGAGTCAGAGGTTAGGTAAGACAGAGAAGGGAACATGTGTGAATAAATGTTGAAAGAGCTGATACCAACATTGAACTGAGCATTAAAGACAGGCAAAAAAAATGCACATGATGGCTTCCAAGTGTATGTAGTGCAACCCACAATGTGTAGGAAAAGGAAGGGTGAGAGAGGGAGAAAGAAAAGAGATAAAGAACCTGCCATTTAGGTAGGCTATGGGAGTGGGGAGGGAATTGGGGACATTGGTGGTGGGAAATGGGCACTGGTGGAGGGCGGGTGCTGGAACACTATGTGACCAAAACCTTCAAACACGAATAACGTTGTAGTTGTATATTTCACAGTGGTATAATAAAATGTTTAATTAAAAAATACGTTGAAGAAAAAAATAACCTTTTATTTGTGGGGGGCAGAGAGATAATATAGAGTGTAAGGTGTTTGACTTATGCATATTTGGCCAGGTTTTGATTCCTGACATGCCAAACAGTCTCTTGTACCACTGGGAGTAATATCTATGCATAACTGGGTGTGAC
>JAJIBD010032531.1:0-23148 GCA_021461705.1 Cryptotis parvus | reverse complement strand
CCTATTTCTTTAGCAATAAGATTTACACAGAACATATCCATCAAACCCAATATTTAATTAAAATACAAAGTTAGCTTGGAGAAATATAAATAATGAACCTTAGTACAGCTCCTTAGAGAGGAATTTGTGTAGCACAGTTCTGAACTAGTCAGATTTTTTTGTCATTCTATGTTGTTGTGACCTCAGATTAATTTCTCTTTATAAACTATGACTTTTCTTGTCATATAAAATGGGGTTAAAAAAGCACTAGCTTTTAGGAATAAATGAGTACTATATAAGAAAGACTTGACTAAATGATAGCATATTATTATATAATACTATGAGCATATTATTTTAATTCATTCAGAATATTTAGTGTCTACTTATGAACTAGGAATTTATGAGGAAACTATGGAAAATTGCTCAAAGTTTAGTGATAAAAATTGGTGGTGCTCTTTAAAAACTTTCTTTTTTTTTAGTAGATTTGTATTAAAAACACTGTGAGTTGTTCTTTATATAGCTGTTTCAAGCATTTAGTGTTCCAAAACCACCAGTGGTTCCAAAATCCCTCCACTATTATCCCCTACTAGGGAAACTTTCTCTAGTGATGAGAAAATGCTCATAATGGCTTTCCATAGATGGTGACAAATGAAGAATACGGATTGAAGGTGAGATTCTCAGAACGGCTCACAGCACCTCAGAAAGATCTTCCTTGAAGACTCTCAGCAATGGAGATTTCACATTGCAGGGAACTGAGGTAATGTGTTTTCATATACTTTTTAGTTTCTTCTCCCGCATAACCGGACTTTATAAACTAATCAGATCAATTAAATTCCTGAAACCCTCTAATGTCAATTAGGCTTGAGGATAAACCAGACATGGATCTACCTCTTAAGGATCAATATTTCTCTTGGGAGATAGAAACTTCATTGAGATAATGATTATTACTAATGCATTTTCCCTATGTGGTAGGGATTAAGTACTGTGCAAGTATTAGTTTATTTAATTTTCAAGTCAATCAGGAGTAGCATAGTGTTATGCCAAATTTATGAATAATTTTATGAGCTGAGGCAAATGAATTTAAGGACTTTTTCAATTTTTTAAAAAAATTATTTTTACAATTACAAAGATATACAATTAAAAAGTTCATATTTGGGTTTTGGTCATTCAGTGTTCCAGCACCCATCCCTCCACAGGTGCCCATCTCCCACCACCAACTACCCCGAGCCCTCCCTCCATGGCAGGTTCTTTATTTCTTTGCCTTTCTCTCTCTTTCTCTTTCCCTTCCTTTCCAGACTATGGATTACAGAACATACATTAAAGGGTTGTCATGTGTATCTTTTTTGCCTCTATTTAATGCTCAGTTCTAGGTTGGCATTAGTACCCTCGACAATTGTTACCAAACTGTTCCATTTTCTGTCTTACCTAGCCTCTGACTCCCACACGTTTGTGATAATTTCCACCTCTGACAAGACCTCCTGATAGATGTTTCACTTGACCTTGGATATTGGTATCATAATATGTACATAGATATTTATGTTATGCAAATAAATGCAGTCATTCTGTATCTGTCTCTCTCTCCTTCTGGCTAATTTCACTCAACATAATCTTCTCCATGTCCATCCATTTATAGGCAAATTTTATAACTTTATTTTTCCTAACAGCTGCATAGTATTCCATTGTGTAGATGTACCAAAGCTTCTTTATCCAGTCATCGATTTTCGGGCACTCTGGTTGCTTCCAGATTCTGGCTATCGTGAATAATGCTGCTATGAACATAAAAGTAGGGATGGTGTTTCCACTGCGTAAATTTTTGGTTTCCCAGAGTAGATTCCCCAGGAGTGGTACGGCTAGGTCAAATGGGAGTTCAATTTCTAGTCTTTGGAGGAATGTCCATATTGTTTTTCCAGAAAGGCTGTACCAGCCGGCATTCCCACCAACAGTGGATAAGTGTCCCCTTTTCCCCACATCCACACCAGCACTTGTTGTTCTTGCTCTTTTGAATATGTGCCAGTCTCTGTGGTGTAAAGTGGTATCTCATTGTTGTTTTGCATCTCTCTGATGATTAGTGATGATGAGCATTTTTTCATATGTTTTTTAGCCATTCAAATTTCTTCCTTGCTGAAGTTTCTGTTCATTTCTTCTCCCCATTTTTTGATGGGGTTGTTTGTTTTCTTCTTGTAAAGTTCTACCAGTGCCTGATATATCCTGGATATTAACCCCTTATCAGATGGGTATTGGGTGAATATTCTTTCCCATTCTGTGGACTGCTTTTGTATCTTAGTCACTGTTACTTTTGAGGTGCAGAAGCTTTTTAGTTTCATGTAGTCCCATATGTTTATCTCTTCTTCTAGTTGCTTTGTTAGTGATGTTTCACCTTTGAAGATGCCTTTAGCTTCAATGTCGTGGGAGGGTTTTTCCTATATTTTCTTCATTGTACTTTATGAATTCAAATCTGATATTGAGATCTTTAATCCATTTTGATCTGATTTTTGTGCATGGTGTTAGACACAGGTCCAAATTCATTTTTTACATGTTGCTGCCCAGTTTTCCCAACACCACTTGTTGAAGAGGCTTTCCTTACTCCATTTTAGACTCATTGCACTTTTATCAAAGATTACATGATCATGTGTTTGAGGTTGGGTATCAGGATACTCAATTGTATTCCATAGGTCCACAGGCCTGTTTTTATTCCAATACCATGCTGTTTTAATTACTACTGCCTTGTAGTACAGTTTGAAGTTGGGAAAGGTGATGCCTCCCATCTTCTTTTCCTGAGGATTGCTTTAGCTATCCTTGGGGGTTTATTGTTCCATACAAATTTCAGGAGCGTTTGGTCAATTTCTTTGAAGAATGTCATAGGTATCCTTATAGGGACTGCATTGAATCTGTACAGAGCTCTAGGGCGTATTACCATTTTGACAATGTTGATTCTCCCATCCATGAGCAGGGAATATGTTTCCATTTCCTTGTGTCCTCGTTTATCTCTTGGAGCAGTGTCTTGTAGTTTTCGGTTGTACAGGTCCTTTACACACTTGGTTAAGTTGATTCCCTAGGTATTTGATTTTGACTTTTTCAATTTTTAATACTAGGAAGAGATATGATCTTTTTCATATGGCTATATAAAGAAATAGAGAGACTCACAGACATGGGGCAGAGCTGATACTGGCTCTCCCTGCCCAGCCGCTCACGAGGCGCCCAGGAGGGATGGGCGATTCTAGCCCTGGCCCACCACCCCAGCAGAGCCTTGAAACAAGCCAGACGACCCCCTCACTCCATGAGGGCCTCCATTTCCCACATCTGGACTTCCCTCTCATCAGAACTCCACCCAGCAGACCAGCCTATCACAGCCTGGCTCATCGAGATCCACCTTGCAGCAGTCTTTTAAAATCTGGCTCAGGTATGCTGATCCAGAGACTCACAGTCATGGGGCAGAGCTAATACTGGTTCTCCCTGTGCACAGCCACTCACGAGGCACCCAGGAGGGATGGTGGGTTCTAGCCCTGGCCCACCACACCAGCAGAGCCTTGCAACAAGCTATGACCCCCACTCCATGAGGGCCTCCATTTTCCACATCCGGACTTCCCTCTCATCAGAACTCCACCCAGCAGACCAGCTTATCACAGCCTGGCTCTCACAGTCACAAGTGGCCCTCCGGTCCATCAATAAATGCTAGATTTAGAGATGACTACAAGATTATGCTACCCTCACGGCAGAGCCTGGCAAGCTACCTGTGTCATATTTGATATGCCAGCTACCAGTAACAATTTTAGACTTCATTCCCATGACCTGATGGAATGGTTTGAGTCTCTTTATGTTCCTGGAGCAAGCAGATGCCCTTGGGCTCTACTAGCATCAGAGGACATATGGGGATGTTACTGGTGCCCGCTCAAGCCAATCCATGATGAACGGGAAGACAGTGATACAGTGATATAAAGAAATAAAGCAAGGGAGTGGATTGTATCTAATTGCAAAGAGCCCCTTTAAATTTGAATATAATACTGAGATTACCACATGGATCTGTGGTTTCTAATGTCATCTAGAAACCACAGAAGTACTGTGGTGTATTTTGGTGGTGACTGAGGGAAAATAATTTTGCACACCACATGCATGAACATAACACTATTGTATCCATGTTTACCTCAGCTAAAATGAAAATATATTTTCTCTTGATCACTTGAATCCCGATATTCATCAATTTTCTTGAGCGGGCGCCAGTAACATTTCCATTGAACCCTATCATTTGCCAACGTAGCCCAATGGCATCTGGTTAATTCAGGAATATGAAGAGCCTCAAACCATTCTTTCAGGGTCTTGACAAGGAAGTCTGACCATCTTGTAGGTGGGCAGCCACGTGATCCTTTGACATTCCATGGGATCCAGTCGGTAATGGCTCTAGTCCAGCGGTTGTCTCCAAATCGCATTACATGTCCAGCCCATCTGATTTTCAATGCCTTGGCAAACAAGACAGCGTCCCTGAATCTGGAATAGCGACGGAGGTCAGAACTCCGGATTACTTCTCTCACTTGAGTGAGGCGTGATATTCCAAGCATTGCTCTTTGATTCCTCTCTGGGAGACCTGAATAGCATTCTCATCCTGCTTTCGTAGGGCCCAGGTCTCTGAGGCATATGTTAATGCAGGGAGAAAGGTGGAGTCAAAGAGATGTGCCCGGAGCCAGAGGTTCTTTGTCCATTTAGCTGTTTCTTCGATGCCTTTGAAGGCATTCCATGCCACTTCTCTTCCTCCTGCACAGCTCAGGTTTTAGGTTGTTCATCATGTTGACTTGTTGACCTAGGTACACATAACTGCTGCATTCAGAGATGTTTGTTCCATTGAGAGTGAATGGGGCCTCAGGAACTAGTTCATTCTTCATAAGCATAGTTTTCTTTAGATTCAGCTGTAGACCTATCTTTCCACATTCTCGAAGTCAGCCAGCATTTGTGCCGCTTGGCTAATGTTTGGTGTTATTAGAATGATGTCATCAGCGGGCCGAAGGTGGTGTAGTTGCTGACCATCTATCTTCACTCCCATTCCTTCCCATTCTAATTGTTGCATGATGTTCTCATCTCAAGGGTGGCACTGAAGAGTTTTGGTGAAATGGTATCACCCTGTCAAACCCCCTCTTTTCACATTAATGATCACTTCTTTGTAGAATGGTGAGATCCTGGTGGTGAATCCGTAATACAGCTCACGAAGGATCTTGATGTATTGGGTTTGAACACCCTACCCTGATTGGCTAGGGCTTCGATGACTGCTTCAGTCTCCACAGAATCTAAGGCTTTCTGTAAATCAATAAACGTGAGACAGAGCGGCATCTTGTACTCCCTACAAACCTCAATGAGCTTGGTTATTGTGTGGATATGGTCGATTGTGCTGAATCCTTTCCGGAAGCCAGCTTGCTTGCATGGTGGTCCTTCATCTAGTGTTCTGCTAATCCTGTTCAGGATGACTCGTGTAAACAGCTTGTAGATGACGGACAACAGGCAGATGGGGTGATAGTTGCCGATGTTGTTACTGTCTCTCTTCTTGAACAGTAGAACTGTCCTGCTGGTTTTCCATTGGGAGGGCACCTTGCATTCTGACAGGTAGCGTGTGAAGAGCCGAGCTAGTGTATTGATGAGTACCGACTGCAGATTCTTCAGGTGTTCGGGTCTGACTTTGTCTGGGCCTGGTGCTCTTCCCTTTTTACCGACGAAATGGCATGTCGGATTGCAGAAGGGAGAACGTTGGGAATCACATATCCATCCTGTGGAATTTGGTATGTGGGCAGGTGGATGTGGCTATCAAAGAGATTTTAGTAGAAGTTATGGATAATCTTCTCCATTGCCTTTCTGGAAGATGTGATAGATCCATCAGGGTGTTGGAGGGCAGTTATCTTGGTCTTATAGTTGGCGAAGGACAGGCGGGTGGTGTGAATGCTTTTCCCGGCTTCTGCTGCATCTTCCAGTATTTCTGCTCTTCTGTCTTTGAGGTATTCTTTTATCGCTTCTCTGCACCATTTAGCAAGCTTGGACATTAGCATTTGGTCTCCTGAGGCTCAGCGCCTTGCCACTTTGGTGAATGAGCTCAAGAGTTTCTGAAGACAAGCGTCCTTTTGTGTCTTTCTCTCTCTCGGCATTCTTCGCACAATCATGGAGGTGGTGAACCAGTCGGTTGTATTCTTCATCAATGTCGTCAATGATGGTATCTTCCCATGTTGCTGCAATGATGCCAAAGAGTTCCCAGTTGGTAGTCGTTCTGGGAGTTCTCTTCTTAAACTTTGCAGCCTTTTCTCCCCCGTTGTGGGAAGTAGAATTTTGCATGAAGGAAACGGTGGTCCGATCCTGTTTGGAATTTGGGGACGACAGCTACATCGGTAAGACAAAACCGTCGATTGAAGATGATGTGGTCAATTTCATTGTGGAACTGTCCGTCAGGAGATTCCCATGTCCAATATTTCTCTTCAGTCTTCTGGAACTGTGATTTCCCATGAATGGTCTTGGTGAACATGAGGAACTCAGATAGTCTCTCACCCTGTTCATTCCATTCTAGGCCATGGGTCCCGATGTGGAGTTCTTCAGCCGATCTTCTCGGTCCTATCTTGGCATTAAAATCACCGACTATGATCTTGTAAAAGGTGTGATCTTTTTTATAGAACTCCTCCAATTCCATGTAGAATTTCTCAATTTCATCTTCTTTGTATGTGGGTGTTGGTGCGTAGACAATGAAGATAGAAATTGCTGGCAGTAGGTCACATCTCTTCAAGTGTAACCGTCCTATTCGGTTTGTTACGCATTCAAATGAATCAATGTTGACGGCCATGTTCGTGTTGACAAGGACACCAACGCCACCAAGGCCTCTTTCGTATCATGTTCCAAGGAACACAAGCCTAAGACACCGGTACACCCGGCAGAGCAAAAACCAGCTTTCACTGTTGCATGCGGGTGCTGTGCGGCCGCGCAATTTACCTCCAAGTTACCTTAAGTATTCTACCCACCCTCTGAGAGAGCCCCCACAAAGTAATTAGAATATAGTGCCCGCATGGCAGAGCCTGGCAAGCTGTCCAATGCGTGTTCGATATGCCAAATTCAGTAACAGAAATGTTTATTTTCCTGACCCCGAAAGAGCCCTTAATATGGCAGCAGTAAGAAAGGCAAACAAGCAGCTGCTGATAAAATTTCACTGCCATCCTAGGCTGCCAAAATGAAGAAGGACTAAAATGATTGTACTTTCAATGGACGTACGCTGGCATCGGAAGCATATATTGAGGATCTGATGGTGCAAGTGCAAAAGATCAAGTACGACATCATTGGTCTGCCTGAGATGAGGAGGTGTCAGTTGCATCATGCTGTATTTGACACCGGAGAAGAATTGTTCCTTGAAAAATATTTTAATTAAAAGAAAGAGAAGTAAAAGTCAGGCACATAAGCTGAGATCATATGAATCTAGGACCTTCTATCTAGACTACTTTAGTGGAGATGCTGAGGTCACAGGGAGAGGCGGGTTCTGAGATGCCCTATCTGCCACTCTAACTACTTCCTTTCTCTATTTCCCTTTCTCCTTTAAAACTGTGACTTTTCTGAAGGCAGTATGCATCCCTTTCGTTATAGTCACATAAAGGGTTTTTCTCTAGCCTTGTAAACACCCTGAATGGGGCTAAATCCTAAAAGTTCAAAATAAATCTGAAAAAAATGCCATCAGACCTATAAAGCTGAGAGAATTCAAGGCCCAGATAGTGGAGGAATTTGGAAGTGGGAGAGTTAGAAGTACTGTGGTAGTGGGGAAGTAAGTAAGCAGGAGAATTAGTAGAATTACTGCGGTAGTGGGAGAGTAAGTAAATGAGCAAGTAAATAAAAGTACCGTGGTAGTGGGAGTAATTAAGTGGGCAAGTAAATAGGAAGTACTGTGGTAGTGGGAGAGTAAGTAAGTAGGGAGTAAATAAAGGTACTGTGGTAGTGAGAGTAAGTAAGTGGGCGAGTAAATAGAAGTACTGTGGCAGTGGGAGAGTAAGTAAGTGGGCGAGTAGTAGTAGGACAAACATGAACACACTGCCTGAAGATCCAGCCAACTGCTTCATGCTGAAGTGTGCTGTCTTGTCTCTGTTTCTTCTTGGGCCCTCTGGAATGCTGCTGTTTTCTTATACTGCACATCTTCTTCCTACATATTCATTTCCAATTTTTAATAAAGAAACTTTGCCTAATTCTATATCCTCTAATCTGCTCTTCCAATTTCTTTCTAGGTATAAAACATCCAAAGGAATCAGATTTGGGGACATTCCTTTTCCCACATGCCACAGAGCACTTGTCTGCCATTATTTTTTTTGTTCATGGTCTTTCCCTAAAAGGTATCTTTTTTTAGCATTTTCTGAGAAATTGCCTTACTTATTTTTTAAAGAAAGGAATTAAGGGGTAGGTGAGATAGTCAAAGGTCTTAGTGCAGCCTTTACATGTGAGAGACATGTGTTTGATCCCTGTTAATGCATGCTCCCTGAACACTGCCAGGAGTGACCCCATCACAGAACAGTCCTCAAGCACTGCGGAAGTGTGAACCAGTATGTGCCCCACCCTAAACAGAAAATTCAGAAGGTTTTTATAACCAGTAGTTTTTAATTATAAAAGTTATTTGCTATTAAAAAGGCTTTTTGGAAGAACAGAAATATATAGTGGTAAAAATCATCCTTAAATACTAATAATATTTCTGGATATTTTCTTCAGTCCTTTTAAAAATAATGTGTGGAATTAAAAAATTGCACAATCACTACATTTACATGTGTGTTTATGCATGCTTAAGTGCATGTCTGCAATTTTGAATGGGTAGAAAAGGATTTGGTTAAGATTCAGTCCTTAGCTTCTAGTCCCTTCAATCAGCCTCTCTATGGACTTCTGTATCGAATGTCTGTCATCATAGTTGTGTTTTAATCTAAATTGACCACTTGGGTATCTATTAACCTTTCAGCATTTCTTTGGGTATAGGTACAATTTCAAATCTTTCTCAATTTATTCTTGCAAGTTTCACTTTCCCAGGCATCATGCTAATTTCTTAGAACATGAGAGATTTCTTTCCTCTCATGCATTCATGAGAATTTCAGATTTTTAAGTGCATCTATTATGCAGTGCTCCTCCTTGTCCTTTCATCCCTCACCCTGCTCAATACCATACTAAAGAACTGAAACTCTAAGAGGCATCAGCCCAGAAATGGAGAAGACAGTGAAAAGATTGCCATTGTCTGGGCATGAGATAAATACCGCTGCAGGAGAATTCATTATGAATGACGCTTCCTTCGTATTTAAGGATTGATTTGCTCAACAGGATGGATAAAAAAATGAAAGAAACACTTAGAAGCAGAGGGAGTGGTAAGGTGCAAGCTGAGTAGCCATTTCACCAAAATCTTGAATCCATTTTTAGGATGATGACTTGAGGGCTTTAGAGAGCGATTGAAATCAAAATGAGCATCTTTACATTATTCTCCTGAACTCTTCAAGAGATTTCTATTGAAGAAAGAATATTAACCGCAACAAGTAAAAATACTAGGAGGAATTATTTCTAACAAGAACACAATTATTGGAAGGAGTGCCCACTATCACTGTTTAATACATATATATATGTACACACATATACATATGTGTATATGTTTATATATATGTATATATATATATATATATATCTTATTACTTGTCACTTGTCTTCCCGTTGTTCATTGATTTGCTTGAGTGAGCACCAGTAACATCTACATTCATTAGGAATGAAGTCCATTATTGTTTCTGTTTTTGGCATACAAATACACCACGGGTAACTTCGCCAGTCTCTGCCGTGGCTCTGGGTTCATCCCAGTCTTTTTTTTTAATATTTTATTATATATCCATGAGATATACAATTACAAAGATGTTCATAAGATGTTCATATTTGGGTTTCGGTCATACAGTGTTCCAGCACCCATCCCTCCACCAGTGCCCATTTCCCACCACCAATGTCCCCTATTCCCTCCCCTCCCCTAGCCTGCCTCTATGGCATGTTCTTTTATTTTTTTCCCTCTCTATCTATTTCTCTTTTTCTTCCCTTCCACATTGAGGATTACAATACACACATTAAGAGGTTCCCAGTCTTTTTTCTATGTCAGACCATCAACCATTCAGGGCCCACAGAGCAGAGCCGCAGAGGTGTAGAGACTGTACAAGGGCTAATGCACTGTACAAGGATTAATAATCCTAACACATGATCAACTCAATTCAATTCCCAGCACCACATAAGGTTCACCCTGACCCACCAAACACTCCCATGATTGACGCCTGAGCACAGAGTCAGGAGCATGTCCCAAGCACCACCTGTATGGCCTCTCTCCAGTATTTATTCTGGATTTAAATAAATTAAGTTGAAAAGAGATACAAAATCAAAAGATACAAATCAAAGTTAGTATCCATAAGCCTTCACTGACCTGGGTTTAAAATTCAACTGAGGTGCCGGTGTGATAGTGCTGTGGGTAGTGCGTTTACCTCACATGTGACCAAATGTTCAATCCCCAGCATCCCATATGATCCCTGAGCAGAATTACACCAGAAGTAATTACACCAGAAGTAATTACACCAAGAATTACACCAGAAGTAATTCCTAAGTGCAGAGCCACGAGTAACCCTTGAGCATTACCAGGTGTGACCCCTCAAAAATAAAGCCAAACAATTAATAAAATTCAATTGAACATTTACTACTTTAAAAAAAACAACCTGTGATTTCCAAGAAACAGGACTATGTGGGCTGTTTATAGTAGACAGAAGCTCACTCTGCTCAGCAGTAACTCAACGGCAGCAAGACCACAATGAACATTTACTACATAACAGATGCTAATTTGCAGCAATAGTAAGGAAAAAAGGAACACAAGGAAAAATATATTATGTTAATAAAACCAAAGCAATAGTAATTCACCACTAGTCACCCCACATAGAAAATTAAATTACTTTTACAATATCTTATACTAATTTACTATATTACAAAGTTATTCATAATTGGGTTTCAGTCATATAATGTTCCAACACCCAACCCCTTCACCAGTATACATTTCCCACCACCAATATTTCCCTCCTGCCACTCCCCACCCCTCACTTATATGGCAGGCACTTTTCTTCTCTTTCTGTCATTCTCTCTCCTTCCTCCCTCCCTAGGAGGGAGGGAGAGCGTTATGGCTTGTAAAAATAGAAAAAATAAATTCATTTCAATTAATAATTTAAGCACAGGGGCTGGAGTGATAGCACAGTGGGGGAAAAGGTCAAATGTGGGGAAAAGTGGCTATGCCTTGCATGCACAGTAGACCTGGGTTCAATCCCCAGCATCCCATATGGTCCCCTGATAATATATATTATATGGTAATTAGTATATATATAATATATATATATATATCACTTGTACCACTTGTCTTCCCATTGTTCATCGATTTGCTTGAGCAGACACCAGTAACATCTCCATACATTCTGTCAATTGAAAGTGTAGCCCAAGGGCATCTGCTCCTACCAGGAACATGAAGAGCCTCAAACCATTTTTTTATATATATGTATAATATGTTATAAATATATAAATATATATAGGTATATATACCAATATATATGCAAATACTCAAGAAGTACCAAGAGTAAAGTGGTACTCTTGGTTCCAAGATTGGAACAGCGGAGATTATGGTGGCAAGCCCGCCTAGCTAATAGTGATTTTTTATACCCACACAGCAGAGCCTGGCAAGCTACAAGTGTCATATTTGATATGTAAAAAACCAGTAACAATTATAGACCTCATTCCCATGACCTGAATGAATGGTTTGAGGCTCTTCGTGTTCCTGGTGCAAGCAGATACTCTTGGGCTATACTAGCAATTGACAGGATGTAAGGAGATGTTACTGGTGCCCGCTCGAGCAAATCAATGAACAATGGGAAGACAATTGATATATATCACTTGTCTTCCTGTTGTTTATCGATTTGCTTTAGTGGGTGCCAGTAACATCTCCATTCGTTGGGAATGAGGTCCATTATTGTTTTTGGTATATCAAATACACCACGGGCAGCTTGCCAGGCTCTGCTGTGGCTCTTGGTTCATCCCAGGGGCCCAGTCTTATATATATATATATATATATATATATATATATATATATATATATATATATAAAATATCTAAATCACTGTCTTCCCGTTCATCATCGATTTGCTCGAGCGGGCACCAGTAACATCTCCATATGTCCTATCTCATGCTAGTAGAGCCCAAGGGCATCTGCTTACTCCAGGAACATAAAGAGACTCAAACCATTCCATCAGGTCATGGGAATGAGGTCTATAATTGTTACTGGTATTTGGCATATCAAATACGACATCGGGTAGCTTGCCAGGCTCTGCCGTCTGGGTGGCATACTCTTGTAGTCACCTCTGATCTCTAGCATTTATGTATTTATTCACTATCACTATCTTCCCGTTAATCATCTATTTGCTAGAGCAGACACCAGTAATATCTCCATATGTCCCGTCTCATGCTAGTAGAACCCAAAAGGCTTCCGCCCGCCTCCAGGAACATAAAGAGCCTGAAACAATTATATTAGGTCATGGGAATGACCTAATATAAATGTTACTGGTATTTGGCATATCAAATACTACACGAGCAGCTTGCCAGGCTTGCTGTGTGAGGGGCATACTGTTGTAGTCACTTCTAAATAAAGCATTTATAGATAAACAAGCCGGCCGCTAGCTGCCGCAGCAAGCTGGGCTGTGATAGTCTGGCCTGCTGGGTGGAGTTGTGATGAGAGGGAAGTCCGGATGTGGAAAATGGCGGACCCCATTAGTAGGGGAGAGGGTGGTTTGGCTTGTAGTGAGGCTCAGCTGGGGTGGCAGGCCAGGGCTAGAACCCGCCATGCCTCCCGGGCACCTCACGAGTAGCTGGGCACAGGGAGAGTAAGTAGCAGCTCTGCCCCCATGTCTGAGAGTCTCTGGTTCAGCATACCTGGGCCGGATTGAAAAAAAAACTGCTGCAGGGTGGCTGTTGATGATCCGGGCTGTGATAGACTGGTCTGCTGGGTGGAGTTGTGATGAGAGGGGAAGTCCGGATGTGGAAAATGGCGGGCTCCATGAGTAGGGGAGGGTGGTTTGGCTTGTAATATTTATTTATTTATTATTGATTGATTGATTGATTGATTGATTGATTGATTGATCTTTTTTGCTTTTTTGGGTCACACCTGGCAATGCTCAGGGATTTCTCCTGGCTCTGCACTCAGGAATTACTCTTGGTGGTGCTCGGGGACCATATGGGATGCCGGGATCAAACCCAGGCTGGTACAGGCCGGCCACATGCAAGGCAAATGCCCTACCTGCTGGACTATCGCTCTGGCCCAGATCTCCAGCATTTATTTATGCTGCCCCATAAAACAATTTAACAGAAACCATTTAAAAAAGAGTTCGGGTGCTAGTATGGCAGAGCGGGCCAAATAGTTGGCTTGGTGCGTGTGGCCACCCCTGACCCCACCTGCCATCACATAGGGTCTCCGAGCACACTGGGGTGTGACCCAAAAGACAAAAACAAGAAAATGTTGTCACCATATTTCATTCCCACGGCCTCCACTGGCCAGCTTCCTGGTCTTGGCAGCTGCTTCCTTCTTCCTGGGCAATGCCCTCTGCCAGCTTACCAGGTCATGCCATGGCGCTGTTGACTCTGGGCAAGAAGTTTTCTGGGCCCTGTAGGCTACTGCTCAGGTTCCTTTGTATATATATATATATATATATATATATATATATATATATATATATATATATATATACTTATATATATTGGTATAAATATATATACCAATATATATGTATATATACCAATATATATACCTATATATATATTTACCAATACACTCATCAATACACTGGCTTGACTCTTCCCCATTCTATCTGTCCAATGGAAAACCAGCAGGACAGTTCTACTGTTCAAGAAGGAGGCGACATCCACGACATTGGCAACTATCGCCTCATCTGCCAGTTGTCCATCAACTGGTTCACTCGAGTCATCTTGAACCATGCTCGTTCACTCGAGTCATCTTGAACAGGATTGGCAGAATATTAGATGAAGGAGAACCATGCGAGCAAGCTGTCTTCTGAAAAGGATTCAGCACAATTTACTATATCCACACAATAACCAACCTCATTGAGGTTTGAAGGGAGTTCAAGATGCCGCTCTGTCTCACGTTCATTGATTTAAAGAAAGCCTTTGATTCTGTGGAGACTGAAGCAGTCATCAAGCCCTAGCCAAATAGGGCGCTCAAACCCAATACATCAAGATGCTTCATGAGCTGTAATACGGATTCACCACCAGGATCTTACCATTCTACAAGAAGTGATCATTGATGTCAAAAGAGGGTTTGACACGGTGATACATTTCACCAAAACTCTTCAGCACCACCCTTGAGAACATCACATGACAATTAGAATGGGAAGGAAATGGGAGTGAAGATAGAATGGGAGTGAAGATAGATGTTCAGCAACTACACCACCTTTGCTTCGCTGATGACATCGCTCTAATAACACCAGTCATTAGCCAAACAGCACAAATGCTGGCTGACTTCACCCGAGAATGTGGAAAGATAGGTCTACAGCTGAATATCAACAAAACTATGTTCATGAAAATGAACTAGTTCCAGAGGCCCCATTCACTCAGCAACAGAACAAACATCTCTGAATGCAGCAGTTATGTCTACCTAGGTCAAGAACTCAACATGATGAACGACCTAAAACCTGAGCTGAGCAGGAGGAAGAGAGCGGCATGGAATGCATTCAAGAGCATCGAAGAAATAGCTGAAAAGACAAAGAACCTCCAGCTCCAGGCACATCTCCACCCGCTTTTTCCTGCATTAACATACGGGCCAGAGACCTGGGCCCTATGAAAGCAGGATGAGAACGCTATTCGGTCTCCCAGAGAGGAATCAAAAGATCTATGCTTGGAATATCACTCAAGTGAGAGAAGGAATCCAGAGCTCCGACCTATGTCACCAATCCAGAGTCAGGGATGCTGTCCGCTTGCCAAGGAATCGAAAATCAGATGGGCTGCACATGTAATGCGCAGTTGGAGACGACAGCTGGACTAGAGCCGCTGCCAACTGGATCCCACAATATGTCAAAAGATCATGTGGCCGCCCTCCTACAATATGGTCAGACTTCTTCGCCAAGACTCTGAATGAATGGTTTGAGGCTCTTTGTATTCCTGAAGCAAGTTGATGCCATTGGGCTACACTGGTGATAGGGTCATATGGAAACATTAATGGAGCCCGCTAGAGCAAATTGATGAATAATGGGATGTCAAGTTATCAAGTAATAATATATATGTGTATATATATATATAAAATTACCATTAAAATGGATACACAGCTCCCATGATTTATAAACAGAGGAAATGAATAGGTCCTCATTTCTGCTTAGATAATAAGTATGGAAACATTTCATGTGATTTGGGATAGAAAATGCAGGAATTAAACTGTACTTCAATAACAAAGGATGGTTGCTAGATATATAATACAACAGGTAGGGTACTTATCTTACACATGACAGACCCAAGTTCAATCACCAACACCACATATGGTCTCCTGGAACCTAGTAGAGTGGATTCCTGAGCATAGAACTAAGAGTAAACCCTGAGGATCACCTGGTGTCCCCAAAACAAATAAACCAACAAAAAAACAAAGGTTGATCCATAGCATGCTAACTCAGCTCTTCTGTTGGTCACAAGCCCTGTCTATGATTTTGTTGGAGCCCTTGCTCTGTTTGTCTGCTTCCCTGCTCAGATGGCAAAAGAACTACACTTGTAATGCAATAGCAAACAGGGTTTATTACAGCTAGCTGGGGGGATAGCTTCACTGAGACACGCAGGTCCTAGTGAGAATGTTCAATCCCGGGAGAGGGCAAGAAGGGATTATAGGGCCTTCCAAGGCCGTACACAGCCTGTGCAAATCCATATAGCCAATAAACTTAAAGAAAAATGCATTTCAAATATTTCATCCTAAAAAAGGTCATGCAAACTTAAAGAAAGACAAGAGAAGTGGTCTGTCCTGTTCCAGTCATGTGCTTAACCAAGCTGAGGGCGTCCTGACCTCAGCGGTGGTAAATCTATACTATCCAGATGACCAGGATAGATATGCATGGTTGGGGATCAAGGTGGTCTTGAGCAATGACTTGTTTGTCAAGACCTCAGGGCTTACATAGTTGGGGCCATAGCAGGACCTAACAATCTGAAACTGAGCTTTGCAAAAAAAAAAAAAAAAAAAAAAAAAAGAAATTGAGCTTTGCTACTACCATAATAAAAGTTTTATTTCAGGCTGAAAACAGCTTTGTTAGAGAAAATCTGAAGTGGCCTCAAATGGGAAGGGAGTATGAATGTTTGGAAGAAATGTGCTTTATTGGAATCCTGAAATTTTCTTTTTGACTCTTGGCTTCTTGGGTAGAACTGATGACAATTTTTTTTAAATTTCTTATGGAAGTTTTATACTGATCTCTTTAATTCTTTGGTAGTTTGATATGACTTTTAGGCAAACAATTTCACCTGTAAGAAGAATTTTCCAAAATTTAACACTTTACAAGTTCTCCTTTAAAAGGAGAATTATTTAACATTGAATATTAATTTGTATTGGCTGATGTCAATAGCTGTTCCAGGGATAAGCCTTTGGCCAAATTATATAGCCTTATAAAATTTTCTTGGGGCTTTATTACGGAACTCTTTTTTTATGATATTTGTGGCAGCTTTTACAATACGATAGAAGACATTAGTTGTGATAGTGAGTTTATGATCAAGTTCCCCAAATATTTGCTGTCTCCTATATGGAAAAAAACTTGCTGAACATTGCTAGACTAGAAGATCTTGAAACCAAAGTCCTGGGATTCTAATTTACTTTTTCCAATTTCATATCCCAGGAAGTTTCCTGTTCAGGTAACAGTCCTCACTGCCTTTTCATTGTGGGGACTGTTTCCCATATAGAGAGAGACTTGCGTATCTGTCTATCTATAGGACAGGGCTAATCTTGGTAAAAATAAATTTTAACTTTCAAAACAGGTCATTTTTATCTTTCTATTGTGGCTATAACAAACTACCATAAACGACATGAAAACAACACTACTTTATCTGTGTTCTTGTGGTAAGGATTCTGAAATGCGTTGTTAGGTCGTGTTCCCCCAAGCAGACTTCAAGGAACAAATTATTTTTTTTTCTTTTCTAGTTCTTAGAGTGTGCTACATCCATTGCCTGATGTCTGTTTCTCTCCTTACTCTGACCTCAGTTTTATAAGCACTTCTCTGATCTTCACAGCTGTCTCTTATGAGAGTTCCTGAGAGTGTATTGGTTTACACTGTGATTCCCCCGGCAATCTGAGATCCGTGGATAATCCCCAGCATCTTGATAATGTTATTTAATCTGCTAAATACCCTTTGCTATGCAAAAAGCAAAAATATCCCAGGTTTGAGGTATAAGGATACAGACAGTTTTGGGAAGAGGGAATGATTCCTTTTCTCACAGATCGTAATTTGATTTCTGCTCAGAAATCTTTACCTTAAAAATATTGTACTGATTACCAGCTGAGGAAGTGCACACACACACACACACACAAACATACACACAGAGCTTTAAATATAAAAACATCCCTCTCTCTATATAAGTCAATGGCTTGGTAGTTATTAGAGGTCTTCTATTTAGATTTTGAATGGAAAGTATTAAATAGCCTTAGTATTTCTAAGAGGACAATCAGGTATTTGTGGGATGATAGAATCTTTGACTGTATTGGGAAGTAAATAAATTATTTACTACATAAGTACAATGCATATTTCTATAAATCAGAGAACAATTCAAAAAAGAATAATCAGTTTTTACTTCATTTTCTAAATAAGAAATTGATTTCACATTTTCTAAATGCAAGATAATTCCCATCCCATACTAAATGTAAGTACTCTCATACCATATATAAACACTGTACATCAGAATCATTAAATACAGAGCAACACAGTCATGGATAATCTTTCACAGTTTATCTTACTAATTAATTGTATCACTTGTATTAGATTAGTTATTCCCCAGACTCTAAAATAGAAACTTTCCTTGGCCACAGAGAGGTAAGCATGGTGAGTATAAGTGAAAAAGGCTGTCTTTTGGGGCTTTTGTTTTTGCATAAATAAATATTCAGTGAACTATTCCTTAACTCATTGAGGCTGGTTGTAATTTCACATCCTGGAAAAGTCCCTGAGTTGTAAATGGTTTCAGTGTGTGGGGTGAATAGGTTACTTGCTGGAGATTATTATGCTTTATTTGAGTATCTTTACAACCCCTGTTATCCCCATGCTTGTTTTAGTAACTCTTCTCTTGCTTGCCTCCCTGGCCTCTGGGTCTCTGATTACTTTGTCCCTTTGTGCAGAAATACTTTTAAATGAACTCACTTGGTATTTTAAGGCTCCTAACTAGTCCACATGCTCATTAAGGCAAAGCCTGTTTTTCCTCTGCCTTGAGAATTTCATTTGACTCAGAAATTTTCCATTTACGTAACAAACCCTCGGGAATCTCCTGCTGATGAGAGTATCTCCTTGTCCAAGTTTCCTGTTCTGTCCATTCTGATGGTTATATTCTATTTCTGCTTATTTCTGGATCCAATGCATGTTTGATTTGGCTTAAAAGTAGTTTTTGATCACTGTATCACTGTCTTCCCGTTCATCATCAATTTGCTCAAGCGGGCACCAGTAACATCTCCATATGTCCTGTCTCATGCAAGAAGAGCCCAAGGGCACCTGCTTGCTCCAGGAACACAAAGAGCCTCAAACCATTCCATCAGGCCATGGGAATGAGGTCTATAATTGTTACTGGTATTTGGCATATCAAATACGACACGGTAGCTTGCCAGGGCTCTGCCGTGGGTAGCATACTCCTGTAGTCATCTCTAAATCCAGCATTTATTGATGAACTGCACAGCGGCAGGCCATGCAGCCGGGCTGTGATAGGTTGGTCTGCTGGGTGGAGTTCTGATGAGGGGGAAGTCCGATGTGGGAAAATGGAGTGGGGTCGTCTGATTGTTGTGGAGGCTCTGCTGGGGTGGCAGGCCAGGGCTAGAACCTGCCATCCCCTCCCGGGCACCTCGTGAGTGGCTGGGCACAGGGAGAGCCAGTAGTAGCTCTGCTCCATGCCTGTGAGTCTCTGGATCAGCATACCTGGGCCGGATTTAAAAAAGACTGCTGGAGGGTGGATCTCAATGAGCTGGGCTGTGATAGGCTGGTCTGCTGGGTGGAGTTCTGATGAGGGGGAAGTCCGGATGTGGAAAATGGAGGCCCTCATGGAGTGGGGGTCGTCTGATTGTTGCGAGGCTCTGCTGGGGTGGCGGGCCAGAGCTAGAACTTGCCATCCCTCCCTGGCACCTCCTGAGCAACTAGGGCACAGGGACAGCCAGTAGCAGCTCTGCCCCATGCCTGTGGGCTCTCTTGATAGTGTTTCCCTTTTGTTTGTTTTCCTTCATACTTTCTTTTTAATTACCTGTCAAATTTCCAAAGCACTAAATCACTCTGTTTGGTCCTGGCAAGAATTTTATCTGTTCTGAATGTTGTTCACCCTTCCTCCAGGAAACTTTCTTGGGTTTCCTTTAATCATTTTCATCTTGCTAGCTCCATCTAGGGGTGAAATTTACTTCAACTAAAATCTGGAAAACACAGCTTATTCTGCAGGAGATGGAGGTTGATGCAGTCCTCAGGCTTTGGACTTTGGCTATAATGTGAATATTCAAAACCAGTTCTTGTACTTTACTTCAGTCATTTTACAACATTTTCAGCATCCCAAGTGTACCTCATTATACCTGTTTGGATATGTCCTTATTTTTTCTTATGTTGTTGTTGGTTATGATTAGCTATCTCTCTCCTCTTTTAGTAAATCAGAATTTTACACAACAGCAAAAAAGAGAGAATGAACATTTTTTTTTTTGTGGCATACCAGTACAGTACTGGGATTAGTTTACAGTAGACATTCAATAGATACTTGAATGGAAATAAAAACACTGTGTTCTCCAAAACTGTTTGTCCTGTGATTAACAACTTCACCTTCTATGTGAATATAGGCTGTCCCCAAAGAGTGATCCTGCTAATGATATTTACTCAGCAGTTCAGAGTGTTTCTCAGAATGTGAGTTCTGCTTGTTCATTAATTAATTGTTATTTTTTCATTTATAGGTCACTTTAGGGCTTACTTTCAGGGCTTACTCCTGCCTCTGTGTCCAGGGATCTTTCCTGGAAGTGCTCAGGAAACCAAATGATGCCAGGGATTAAAGCTGGGTTGGCTATTTGCAAAGCAAGCACTTGGCCCACTGTACTGTCTCCTTGTTAATTAGTTCAGTTTTTAGTGGCACTTGGGATTTGAACCGAAGTTCGCATACATGCAACACATATGCTCTTCTACTGAGTTACATCCCCAGTTCCCCATTCTTGCATAACCTCAAAATTGTTAGAAGGATTATTTGTTAGTCATATCAAATGTCCCCATGAAATAGTTCACATTTTAAAAAATGTTTGTAGCAATATTTGTAATGCATTTGTTTAACTTTGAATTCTGCAATATGGGAATAAGTTTTGCGGACAAAGTTCCAGGATTTTTTTTAACTTCAGTAATTCTTGGTAATTTGGCCTCTCCTCCACAGGTTTTTCTCTTTGCATTAAAGAGATTAAATACTTGTAGGGGACTGAGCGATAGTTCAGGGGTTAGGCATTTGCCTTGCACGCAGCTTACCCGGTTCTATCCCTGGCATACCATATGGTCCCCAAGCACTGCCAGGAGTAATTCCTGAGTGCAGAGCCAGGAGAAACCCCTGAGCATTGCCAGGTGTGACCCAAAAAGCAAACAATAAAATAAAATAAATACTTGTAGGACTCTACTAAAGATAACCTATGTGTTTTCTGCCTGATTTTTGCAATCAGGCTAGAAACTGTAAGACTGAGGTCTGTCTGAGAAAGGGTAGAGTCAGGATTTTTGTGGCAAATTTAAGTCATTAAAATAAACATCATTGTTGAAATCCAGGGTGCAGAACTCCTTCTCCCCGTGAGGTCTGTAAAGGTGGGGAACACTCATGTCAAGTTTCGCTTTACGAGAGTTCCACGTTCTGAAAACTTCCTAGAACCACTTGGAAGCAGACTACTAAGGGAGAAGGTATGTGTGATGCTCCTTGTGCAATCGACATTTGCTAGGGTCGCTCTGAGAAACCAGCAAGAACCCCACAGGTGCAAATTTTGTGGGTTTCAGTTCCAGTTCCGCCTTCAGAGATCAGTGATAGTCAGCCTTCAGGGCACCATCTGCGGGCCTCTGGGAAAAATGTCAGATTTACAACATGTGGGAAAGGAAGAAGTATCATTTCAGAGGCAGCTTACTTAAATCTGGGCTTCCCCCTGTGCCTCTCACCATTTTTTTCTTACTCATGCTGCAGAACTATTTCGGCTTTTGATTTTGCCCCAAACTACTGCTTCCTACTTTCAATTTCTGTAGATAGCTGAGAGATACAAATGTGGTACCCGAAAGTTATTTTAGAACTTGGAGTCTTGCCAGAAGAAGCAGATACCTTGCAGGAATGCAAGCTACTCGTGTCCACCTCCGGAGTTTGTGTCTGAGGAGTGAGAACACTTTGTAGATGTTGTCACATTCATTTTCACCCGAGGCAAGTTGGAGGCATGAATTATTGTAAAAAATTTTTTAAAGAAAGTTCTTCTCTTATGTATAAGAGTCAGAGAAAAGGAATGCACTGTCTTTATTAAGCTGAGCTTAAAAAGATGTGACCCTGAAAAAAAAGCCAAAAAGCTGAAAAGAAACCCTGGAGTTTTAATAATTATTATCGCTCATCTGTTTGAAGGGTCATGGTTATCCAATAAGAGACTGGAGTTCACCTAGGGGGAGAGAGATAAAATGGAAAGAATATAGTGCAGAGATCAGCTTTTAAGTAGGAGAATCTTGGATGCAATCTACCAGCACATTGGAGATTGGCCATTGATTTAAGACAAAGCCTTCAAATTGATTGAACTTAAACTTTCAAGCTTTGCTGATTCCAATCTTTTATTGTAGGCCCAAATACTTCCATTTTAGTTTTTGTTTTGGAATGAAATTAACTGGGGAGAACGTTATGCTTTTAGCTGTTATGCTGCTGCTTCCCCTGCCACCCCAGGAAACTATCAGATTAACGAGCAACACATCTAAGTGACTCTTGTGGTTTCTGTGAGTCACGTTGGTTGCAAATTGGACCTCTCTAGGCTTGAGTTCCCTTCATCTGTTCAATGAGAGTGAGCAAACATTGCCTCGAGATGCCTTCCAGCTTTGCCTTTTCGGGAAACAGAATATTTTTAAACGTGTTCTAGGCAAAAAAAAAAAAAAAAAAAGGAGTATAAGAATCTGTTTTCTGGAATCTTGTTTGTAGGATTTCTTTCTCTTAAATTTATGGTGATTACTTGAATCACTTGAATCCGTTATTCATCTATTTGCTCGAGCGGGGGCCAGTAACATTCCATTGGACCCTATCACGTACAATAGCCCAATGGCATCTGGTTGATTCACGAATATGAAAAGCCTCAAACCGTTCCTTCAGGGAACATTATCAATTTATGGTGATAATTAAAAAAATAATTTAAATTTTTATTTAAAATATATGTTCGTTTTGCTGAGAAAATTGAGAATTGATAAAAACAAAAAAATCACTGCATATAATCTCATTATTCTTGGATAGCTACCATTTAATATCCTTTGGTATGTGTGTGTACATATATACACACATTTATATATTATTTATTTATTTATTTATTTGTTTATTTATTTATTTAGGGGGCCTACCTGGCAATGCTTAGGTGCCACTCCTGCTCTGCACTCAGGAATTATTCTTGGCAGTGCTTGGTGGACCATATAGGATGCCAGGGATCAAACCTAGCTCTGGCAGCAGAAAAATGCCTTATCCCTTATACTATTGCTCTGTCCTTACCTAGGTATGTATTATCTGATTTTTAAAATTGGAATGCACACATGTCCTTTACTTATGGCTGGTATGTCTTGAATGGTATTAAAGTTAAGTGGACTGGGGCCAGAACCATAGCACAGTGGATAGGACATTTGCCTTGCATGTGGCCGACCTGGGTTGATCTTTGTCTCACCATATGGTCCCCAAGCTCCACAGGAGTAATTCCTAAGTGCAGAGCCAAGAGTATCTCCTCAGCATCGC
>JAJIBD010032530.1:0-56531 GCA_021461705.1 Cryptotis parvus | reverse complement strand
GTGTTATTAAGAATGATGTGTCAACGAGGCGAAGGTGTTTTGCTGACCATCTATCTTCACTCCCATTCCTTCCCCCATTCTAATTGTTGCATGATGTTTCTCATCTCAGGGTGGCACTGAAGTTTTGGTGAAATGGTATCACCCTGTCAAACCCCTCTTTTCACATTAATGATCACTTCTTTGTAGAATGGTGAGATCCTGGTGGTGAATCCATAATACAGCTCACGAGGATCTTGATGTATTAGGTTTGAACACCCTACCTGATTAGCTAGAAGCATTGAAGCTGCTTCAGTCTCCACAGAATCTAAGGCTTTCTCTAAATCAGTAAGCGTGAGACAGGCGGCATCTTGTGTACGCCTACAAACCTCAATGAGCTTGGTTATTATGTGGATATGGTCGATTGTGCTGAATCCTTTCCGGAAGCCAAGCTTGCTTGCATGGTTGTCAGCTACATTAGTGTTCTGTTTAATCCTGTTGAGGATGACTCGTGTAAACAGCTTGTAGATGACAGGACAACAGGCAGATGGGGTGATAGTGCGTGTTGTGTACTGTCTCTCTTCTTGAACAGTAGAACTGTCCTGCTGGTTTTCCATTGGGAGGGCACCTTGCATTCTGACAGGTAGCGTGTGAAGAGCCGAGCTAGTGTATTGATGAGTACCGACTGCAGATTCTTCAGGTGTTCGGGTCTGGCTTTGTCTGGGCCTGGTGCTCTTCCCTTCTTTACCGTAAATGGCATGTCGGATTGCAGAAGGAGAACGTTGGGAATCGCATATCCATCCTGTGGAATTTGGTATGTGGGCAGGTGGATGTGGCTATCAAAGAGATTTTAGTAGAAGTTATGGATAATCTTCTCCATTGCATTTCTGGAAGATGTGATAGATCCATCAGGGTGTCGGAGGGAGTTATCTTGGTCTTATAGTTGGCGAAGGACGGCGGGCAGTGTGAATGCTTTCCCGGCTTCTGCTGCATCTTCCAGTATTTCTGCTCTTCTGTCTTTGGGGTCTTCTTTTATCCTTCTCTGCATCATTTAGCAAGCTTGGACATTAGCATTTGCCTCCTGAGGCTCGCGCCTTGCCACTTTGGTGAATGAGCTCAAGAGTTTCTGAAGAAAGCGTCCTTTTGTCTTTCTCTCTCTCTGCATTCTTCACACAATCATGGAGGTGCTGAACCAGTGGGTTATTCTTCATCAATGTCGTCAATGATGGTATCTTCCCATGTTGCTGCAATGATGCCAAAGAGTTCCCAGTTGGTGGTCGTTCTGGGAGTTCTCTTCTTAAACTTTGCAGCCTTTTTCTCCCCCATTGTGGGAAGTAGAATTTTTGCTGAAGGAGCGGTGGTCCGATCCTGTTTGGAATTTGGGGACGACAGCTACATCGGTAAGACAAAACCGTCGATTGAAGATGATGTGGTCAATTTCATTGTGGAACTGTCCGTCCAGGGAGATTCCCATGTCCAATATTTCTCTTCAGTCTTCTGGAACTGTGGATTTCCATGAATGGTCTTGGTGAACATGAGGAACTCAGATAGTCTCTCACCCTGTTCATTCCATTCTAGGCCATGGGTCCCGATGTGGAGTTCTTCAGCCGATCTTCTCGGTCCTATCTTGGCATTAAAATCACCGACTATGATCTTGTAAAAGGTGTGATCTTTTTTATAGAACTCCTCCAATTCCATGTAGAATTTCTCAATTTATCTTCTTTGTATGTGGGTGTTGGTGCGTAGACAATGAAGATAGAAATTACTGGCAGTAGGTCACATCTCTTCAAGTGTAACCGTCCTATTCGGTTTGTTACGCATTCAAATGAATCAATGTTGACGGCCATGTTCGTGTTGACGAGGGACACCAACGCCACCAAGGCCTCTTTTCGTATCATGTTCCAAGGAACACAAGCCTAAGACACCGTACACCCGCAGAGCAAAAACCAGCTTTCACTGTTCGCATGGGTGCTGTGCGGCCGCACAATTTACCTCCGGTTACCTTGGTATTCTACCCACCCCTCTGAGAGAGCCCCACAAAGTAATTAGAATATAGTGCCCGCATTGGCGAGCCGGCAAGCTGTCCAATGCGTGTTCGATGTGCCAAATTCAGTAACAGAAATGTTTATTTTCCTGACCCCAAAGAGCCCTTAATATGGTAGCAGTAAGAAAGGCAAACAAGCAGTTGCTGATAAAATTTCACTGCCATCCTAGGCTGCCAAAATGAAGAAGGACTAAAATGATTGTACTTTCAATGGACGTACGCTGGCATCGGAAGCATATATTGAGGATCTGATGGTGCAAGTGCAAAAGATCAAGTACGGCATCATTGGTCTGCCTGAGATGAGGAGGTGTCAGTTGCATCATGCTGTATTTGACACCGGAGAAGAATTGTTCCTTGAAAAATATTTTAATTAAAAGAAAGAGAAGTAAAGTCAGCACATATGCTGAGATCATATGAATCTAGGACCTTCTATCTAGACTACTTTAGTGGAGATGCTGAGGTCACAGGAGAGGCGGGTTCTGAGATGCCCTATCTGCCACTCTAACTACTTCCCTTTCTCTATTTCCCTTTCTCCTTTAAAACTGTGACTTTTCTGAAGGCAGTATGCATCCCTTTCAGTTATAGTCACATAAAGGGTTTTTTCTAGCCTTGTAAACACCCTGAATGGGGCTAAATCCTAAAAGTTCAAAATAAATCTGAAAAAAAATGCCATCAGACCTATAAAGCTGAGAGAATTCAAGGCCCAGATAGTGGAGGAATTTGGAAGTGGGAGAGTTAGAGTACTGTGGTAGTGGGGAAGTAAGTAAGCAGGAGGAATTAGTAGAATTACTGCGGTAGTGGGAGAGTAAGTAAATGAGCAAGTAAATAAAAGTACCGTGGTAGTGGGAGTAATTAAGTGGGCAAGTAAATAGAAGTACTGTGGTAGTGGGAGGTAGTAAGTAGGCGAGTAAATAAAGGTACTGTGGTAGTGAGAGTAAGTAAGGGGGGCGAGTAAATAGAAGTACTGTGGCAGTGGGAGAGTAAGTAAGTGGGGCGAGTAGTAGTAGGGACAAACATGAACACACTGCCTGAAGATCCAGCCAACTGCTTCATGCTGAGTGTGCTGTCTTGTCTCTGTTTCTTCTTGGGCCCTCTGGAATGCTGCTGTTTTCTTATACTGCACATCTTCTTCCTACATATTCATTTCCAATTTTTTTAATAAAGAAACTTTGCCTAATTCTATATCCTCTAATCTGCTCTTCCAATTTCTTTCTAGGTATAAAACATCCAAAGGAATCAGATTTGGGGACATTCCTTTTCTCCCACATGCCACAGAGCACTTGTCTGCCATTATTTTTTTTGTTCATGGTCTTTCCCTAAAAGGTATCTTTTTTTTAGCATTTTCTGAGAAATTGCCTTACTTATTTTTAAAGAAAGGAATTAAGGGGTAGGTGAGATAGTCAAGGTCTTAGTGCAGCCTTTACATGTGAGAGACATGTGTTTGATCCCTGTTAATGCATGCTCCCCTGAACACTGCCAGGAGTGACCCCATCACAGAACAGTCCTCAAGCACTGCGGAAGTGTGAACCAGTATGTGCCCCACCCTAAACAGAAAATTCAGAAGGTTTTTATAACCAGTAGTTTTTTTAATTATAAAAGTTATTTGCTATTAAAAAGGCTTTGGAAGAACAGAAATATATAGTGGTAAAAATCATCCTTAAATACTAATAATATTTCTGGATATTTTCTTCAGTCCTTTTAAAAATAATGTGTGGAATTAAAAAAATTGCACAATCACTACATTTACATGTGTGTTTATGCATGCTTAAGTGCATGTCTGCAATTTTGAATGGGTAGAAAAGGATTTGGTTAAGATTCAGTCCTTAGCTTCTAGTCCCTTCAATCAGCCTCTCTATGGACTTCTGTATCGAATGTCTGTCATCATAGTTGTGTTTTAATCTAAATTGACCACTTGGGTATCTATTAACCTTTCAGCATTTCTTTGGGTATAGGTACAATTTCAAATCTTTCTCAATTTATTCTTGCAAGTTTCACTTTCCCAGGCATCATGCTAATTTCTTAGAACATGAGAGATTTCTTTCCTCTCATGCATTCATGAGAATTTCAGATTTTTAAGTGCATCTATTATGCAGTGCTCCTCCTTGTCCTTTCATCCCTCACCCTGCTCAATACCATACTAAAGAACTGAAACTCTAAGAGGCAATCAGCCCAGAAATGGAGAAGACAGTGAAAAGATTGCCATTGTCTGGGCATGAGATAAATACCGCTGCAGGAGAATTCATTATGAATGGCGCTTCCTTCGTATTTAAGGATTGATTTGCTCAACAGGATGGATAAAAAAAATGAAAGAAACACTTAGAAGCAGAGGGAGTGGTAAGGTGCAAGCTGAGTAGCCATTTCACCAAAATCTTGAATCCATTTTTAGGATGATGACTTGAGGGCTTTAGAGAGCGATTGAAATCAAAATGAGCATCTTTACATTATTCTCCTGAACTCTTCAAGAGATTTCTATTGAAGAAAGAATATTAAACGCAACAAGTAAAAATACTAGGAGGAATTATTTCTAACAAGAACACAATTATTGGAAGGGAGTGCCCACTACCACTGTTTAATACATATATATATGTACACACATATACATATGTGTATATGTTTATATATATGTATATATATATATATATATCTTATTACTTGTCACTTGTCTTCCCGTTGTTCATTGATTTGCTTGAGTGAGCACCAGTAACATCTACATTCATTAGGAATGAAGTCCATTATTGTTTCTGTTTTTGGCATACAAATACACCACGGGTAACTTGCCAGTCTCTGCCGTGGCTCTGGGTTCATCCCAGTCTTTTTTTAATATTTTATTATATATCCATGAGATATACAATTACAAAGATGTTCATAAGATGTTCATATTTGGGTTTGGGTCATACAGTGTTCCAGCACCCATCCCTCCACCAGTGCCCATTTCCCACCACCAATGTCCCCTATTCCCTCCCCCTCCCCTAGCCTGCCTCTATGGCATGTTCTTTATTTTTTTCCCTCTCTATCTATTTCTCTTTTCTTCCCTTCCACATTGAGGGATTACAATACACACATTAAGAGGTTCCCAGTCTTTTTCTATGTCAGACCATCAACCATCCAGGGCCCACAGAGCAGAGCCCTGGGGGTGTAGAGACTGTACAAGGGGTAATGTACTGTGCCCTTGCCCAACACATGACCAACCCAATTCAATTCCCAGCACCACATAAGGTTCCCCCCTGCCCCACCAAACACTGCCATGAGTGATGCCTGAGCACGAGCCAGGAGCTTGTCCTGAGCCCACCTGTATGCCTCCCTCCAGTATTTATTCTGATTTAAATAAATTAAGTTGGAAAGAGATTAAAAAAAAGATACAAATCAAAGTTAGTATTCATAAGCTTTCACTGAGCTGGGTTTAAAACTTCAACTGAGGGGCCGGAGTGATGGTGCTGTGGGTAGGGCGTTTGCCTGCCTGTGGCCAACCCATGTTCAATCCCCAGCATCCCATATTGTCCCCAAGCACCACCAGAAGTAATTCCTGAGTGCAGATCCACAAGTAACCCTTGAGCATCACCAGGTATGACCTTTCAAAAAGTAAAGCCAAAAAATTAATAAAATTCAATTGAACATTTACCTACGTTAAAAAAAAAAACCTGTGATTTCCAAGAAACAGGAGTATGTGGGCTGTTTATAATGGACCAGAAGCTCACTCTGCTCAGCAGGAACTCAATGGCAGCAAGACCACAATGAACACTTACTACATAACATGTTAATTTGCAGCAATAGTAAGGAAAAAAGGAACACAAGGAAAAATATATTATGTTAATGAAACCAAAGCAATGGTGATTCACCACCAGTCACCCCACTTAGAAAATTAAGTTACTTTCCAATATTTTATACTAAGGTACTATATTACAAAGTTGTTCGCAATTGGGTTTCAGTCATATAATGTTCCAACACCCAGCCCTTCACCAGTGCACGTTTCCCACCACCAATGTTTCCCTTCCGCCACTCCCCACCCCTCAACTTATCTGGCAGGCACTTTTCTTCTCTTTCTGTCTCTCTCTCCCTTCCTCCCTCCCTTAGGAGGGAGGGCACTATGGCTTGCATTGTCAAAATACAAACAATAAACTCTTAATAATTTAAGCACAGGGGGCTGGAGTGATAGCACAGTGGGGGAAAAGGTCAAATGTGGGGAAAAGTGGCTTTGCCTTGCATGCACAGCAGACCCAGGTTCGATCCCCGGCATCCCATATGGTCCCCTGATAATATATATTATATGGTAATTAGTATATATATATATATAACACTTGTACCACTTGTCTTCCCATTGTTCATCGATTTGCTTGAGCAGACACCAGTAACATCTCCATACATTCTGTCAATTGAAAGTGTAGCCCAAGGGCATCTGCTCCTACCAGGAACATGAAGAGCCTCAAACCATTTTTTATATATATGTATAATATGTTATAAATATATAAATATATATAGGTATATATACCAATATATATGCAAATACTAAGAAGTACCAAGAGTAAAGTGGTACTCTTGGTTCCAAGACTGGAACAGCGGAGATTATGGTGGCAAGCCAGCCTAGCTAATAGTGATTTTTTTATACCCACACAGCAGAGCCTGGCAAGCTACAAGTGTCATATTTGATATGTAAAAAACCAGTAACAATTATAGACCTCATTCCCATGACCTGAATGAATGGTTTGAGGCTCTTCGTGTTCCTGGTGCAAGCAGATGCTCTTGGGCTATACTAGCAATTGACAGGATGTATGGAGATGTTACTGGTGCCCGCTCGAGCAAATCAATGAACAATGGGAAGACAATTGATATATATCACTTGTCTTCCTGTTGTTTATCGATTTGCTTTAGTGGGTGCCAGTAACATCTCCATTAGGAATGAGGTCCATTATTGTTTTTGGTATATCAAATACACCACGGGCAGCTTGCCAGGCTCTGCTGTGGCTCTTGGTTCATCCTAGGGGCCCAGTCTTATATATATATATATGTATATATATATATATATATATATATATATATATATAATATCTAAATCACTGTCTTCCCGTTCATCATCGATTTGCTCGAGCGGGCACCAGTAACATCTCCATATGTCCTATCTCATGCTAGTAGAGCCCAAGGGCATCTGCTTACTCCAGGAACATAAAGAGACTCAAACCATTCCATCAGGTCATGGGAATGAGGTCTATAATTGTTACTGGTATTTGGCATATCAAATACGACACGGGTAGCTTGCCAGGCTCTGCCGTGCGGGTGGCATACTCTTGTAGTCACCTCTGATCTCTAGCATTTATGTATTTATTCACTATCACTATCTTCCCGTTAATCATCTATTTGCTAGAGCAGACACCAGTAATATCTCCATATGTCCCGTCTCATGCTAGTAGAACCCAAAGGCTTCCGCCCGCTCCAGGAACATAAAGAGCCTGAAACAATTATATTAGGTCATGGGAATGACCTAATATAAATGTTACTGGTATTTGGCATATCAAATACTACACGAGCAGCTTGCCAGGCTTGCTGTGTGAGGGGCATACTGTTGTAGTCACTTCTAAATAAAGCATTTATAGATAAACAGCGCGGCGCTAGCGGCCGCGCAAGCTGGGCTGTGACAGTCTGGCCTGCTGGGTGGAGTTGTGATGAGAGGGAAGTCCGGATGTGGAAAATGGCGGACCCCATTAGTAGGGGAAGGTGGTTTGGCTTGTAGTGAGGCTCAGCTGGGGTGGCAGGCCAGGGCTAGAACCCGCCATGCCTCCCGGGCACCTCACGAGTAGCTGGGCACAGGGAGAGTAAGTAGCAGCTCTGCCCCATGTCTGAGAGTCTCTGGTTCAGCATACCTGGGCGGATTGAAAAAAAAACTGCTGCAGGGTGGCTGTTGATGATCCGGGCTGTGATAGACTGGTCTGCTGGGTGGAGTTGTGACGAGAGGGAAGTCCGGATGTGGAAAATGGCGGGCCCCATGAGTAGGGGAGGGTGGTTTGGCTTGTAATATTTATTTATTTATTATTTATTTATTTATTTATTGATTGATTGATTTATTGATTGATCTTTTTTGCTTTTTTGGGTCACACCTGGCAATGCTCAGGGATTTCTCCCTGGCTCTGCACTCAGGAATTACTCTTGGTGGTGCTCGGGGACCATATGGGATGCCGGGGATCAAACCCAGGCTGGTATAGGCCGGCCACATGCAAGGCAAATGCCCTACCTGCTGGACTATCGCTCTGGCCCAGATCTGCAGCATTTATTTATGCTGCCCCATAAAACAATTTAACAGAAACCATTTAAAAAAGAGTTCGGGTGCTAGTATGGCAGAGCGGGCCAAATAGTTGGCTTCGGGTGTGGCCACCCCTGACCCCACCTGCCATCACATAGGGTCTCCGAGCACACTGGGGTGTGACCCAAAAAGACAAAAACAAGAAAATGTTGTCACCATATTTCATTCCCACGGCCTCCACTGGCCAGCTTCCTGGTCTTGGCAGCTGCTTCCTTCTTCCTGGGCAATGCCCTCTGCCAGCTTACCAGGTCATGCCATGGCGCTGTTGACTCTGGGCAAGAAGTTTTCTGGGCCCTGTAGGCTACTGCTCAGGTTCCTTTGTGTATATATATATATATATATATATATATATATATATATACATACATACTTATATATATTGGTATAAATATATATACCAATATATATGTATATATACCAATATATATACCTATATATATATTTACCAATACACTCATCAATACACTGGCTTGACTCCTTTCCATTCTATCTGTCCAATGGAAAACCAGCAGGACAGTTCTACTGTTCAAGAAGGGAGGCGACATCCACGACATTGGCAACTATCGCCTCATCTGCCAGTTGTCCATCAACTGGTTCACTCGGAGTCATCTTGAACCATGCTCATTCACTCGAGTCATCTTGAACAGGATTGGCAGAATATTAGATGAAGGAGAACCATGCGAGCAAGCTGTCTTCTGAAAAGGATTCAGCACAATTTACTATATCCACACAATAACCAACCTCATTGAGGTTTGAAGGGAGTTCAAGATGCCGCTCTGTCTCACGTTCATTGATTTAAAAGAAAGCCTTTGATTCTGTGGAGACTGAAGCAGTCATCGAAGCCCTAGCCAAATAGGGCGTTCAAAACCCAATACATCAAGATGCTTCATGAGCTGTATTACGGATTCACCACCAGGATCTTACCATTCTACAAGGAAGTGATCATTGATGTCAAAAGAGGGTTTGACACGGTGATACATTTCACCAAAACTCTTCAGCACCACCCTTGAGAACATCACATGACAATTAGAATGGGAAGAAATGGGAGTGAAGATAGAATGGGAGTGAAGATAGATGTTCAGCAACTACACCACCTTAGCCGCTGATGACATCGTTCTAATAACACCAGTCATTAGCCAAACAGCACAAATGCTGGCTGACTTCACCCGAGAATGTGGAAAGATAGGTCTACAGCTGAATATCAACAAAACTATGTTCATGAAAAATGAACTAGTTCCAGAGGCCCCATTCACTCGCAACAGAACAAACATCTCTGAATGCAGCAGTTATGTCTACCTAGGTCAAGAACTCAACATGATGAATGACCTAAAACCTGAGCTGAGCAGGAGGAAGAGAGCGGCATGGAATGCATTCAAGAGCATCGAAGAAATAGCTGAAAAGACAAAGAACCTCCAGCTCCAGGCACATCTCCACCGCTTTTCCTGCATTAACATACGCCTCAGAGACCTGGGCCCTATGAAAGCAGGATGAGAACGCTATTCGGGTCTCCCAGAGAGGAATCAAAAGATCTATGCTTGGAATATCACTCAAGTGAGAGAAGGAATCCAGAGCTCCGACCTATGTCACCAATCCAGAGTCAGGGATGCTGTCTCGTTTGCCAAGGAATCGAAAATCAGATGGGCTGCACATGTAATGCGAGTTGGAGACGACAGCTGGACTAGAGCTGTTGCCAACTGGATCCCACAAAATGTCAAAAGATCATGTGGCCGCCCTCCTACAATATGGTCAGACTTCTTCGTCAAGACTCTGAATGAATGGTTTGAGACTCTTTGTATTCCTGAAGCAAGTTGATGCCATTGGGCTACACTGGTGATAGGGTCATATGGAAACGTTAATGGAGCCCGCTAGAGCAAATTGATGAATAATGGGATGTCAAGTTATCAAGTAATAATATATATGTGTATATATATATATATATATATATAAATTACCATTAAAATGGATACACAGCTCCCATGATTTATAAACAGAGGAAATGAATAGGTCCTCATTTCTGCTTAGATAATAAGTATGGAAACATTTCATGTGATTTGGGATAGAAAATGCAGGAATTAAACTGTACTTCAATAACAAAGGATGGTTGCTAGATATATAATACAACAGGTAGGGTACTTATCTTACACATGACAGACCCAAGTTCAATCACCAACACCACATATGGTCTCCTGGAACCTAGTAGGAGTGATTCCTGAGCATAGAACTAAGAGTAAACCCTGAGGATCACCTGGTGTGTCCCCAAAACAAATAAACCAACAAAAAACAAAGGTTGATCCATAGCATGCTAACTCAGCTCTTCTGTTGGTCACAAGCCCTGTCTATGATTTTGTTGGAGCCCTTGCTCTGTTTGTCTGCTTCCCTGCTCAGATGGCAAAGAACTACTCTTGTAATGCAATAGCAAACAGGGTTTATTACAGCTAGCTGGGGCCGATAGCTTCACTGAGACACGCAGGTCCTAGTGAGAATGTTCAATCCCGGGAGAGGGCAAGAAGGGGATTATATGGGCCTTCCAAGGCCGTTACACAGCCTGTGCAAATCCATATAGCCAATAAACTTAAAGAAAATGCATTTCAAATATTTCATCCTAAAAAGGTCATGCAAACTTAAAGAAAGACAAGAGAAGTGGTCTGTCCTGTTCCAGTCATGTGCTTAACCAAGCTCGAGGGCGTCCTGACCTCAGCGGTGGTAAATCTATACTATCCAGATGACCAGGATAGATATGCATGGTTGGGGATCAAGGTGGTCTTGAGCAATGACTTGTTTGTCAAGACCTCAGGGCTTACATAGTTGGGGCCATAGCAGGACCTAACAATCTGAAACTGAGCTTTGCAAAAAAAAAAAAAAAAAAAGAAAAGAAAAAAAGAAATTGAGCTTTGCTACTACCATAATAAAAGTTTTATTTCAGGCTGAAAACAGCTTTGTTAGAGAAAATCTGAAGTGGCCTCAAATGGGAAGGGGAGTATGAATGTTTGGAAGAAATGTGCTTTATTGGAATCCTGAAATTTTCTTTTTGGACTCTTGGCTTCTTGGGTAGAACTGATGACAAATTTTTTAATTTCTTATAGAAGTTTTATACTGATCTCTTTAATTCTTTTGGTAGTTTGATATGACTTTTAGGCAAACAATTTCACCTGTAAGAAGAATTTTCCAAAATTTAACACTTTACAAGTTCTCCTTTAAAAGGAGAATTATTTAACATTGAATATTAATTTGTATTGGCTGATGTCAATAGCTGTTCCAGGGATAAGCCTTTGGCCAAATTATATAGCCTTATAAAAATTTTCTTGGGGCTTTATTACGGAACTCTTTTTTTATGATATTTGTGGCAGCTTTTACAATACGATAGAAGACATTAGTTGTGATAGTGAGTTTATGATCAAGTTCCCCAAATATTTGCTGTCTCTATATGGAAAAAAAACTTGCTGAACATTGCTAGACTAGAAGATCTTGAAACCAAAGTCCTAGATTCTAATTTACTTTTTCCAATTTCATATCCCAGGAAGTTTCCTGTTCAGGTAACAGTCCTCACTGCCTTTTCATTGATGGGGACTGTTTCCCATATAGAGAGAGACTTGCGTATCTGTCTATCTATAGGGACAGGGCTAATCTTGGTAAAAAATAAATTTTAACTTTCAAAACAGGTCATTTTTATCTTTCTATTGTGGCTATAACAAACTACCATAAACGACATGAAAACAACACTACTTTATCTGTGTTCTTGTGGTAAGGATTCTGAAATGCGTTGGCAGGTCGTGTTCCCCCCAGCAGACTTCAAGGAACAAATTATTTTTTTTTCTTTTCTAGTTCTTAGAGTGTGCTTACATCCATTGCCTGATGTCTGTTTCTCTCCTTACTCTGACCTCAGTTTTATAAGCACTTCTCTGATCTTCACAGCTGTCTCTTATGAGAGTTCCTGAGAGTGTATTGGTTTACACTGTGATTCCCCGGCAATCTGAGATCCCTGGATAATCCCCAGCATCTTGATAATGTTATTTAATCTGCTAAATACCCTTTGCTATGCAAAGCAAAATATCCCAGGTTTGAGGTATAAGGATACAGACAGTTTTGGGAAGAGGGAATGATTCCTTTTCTCACAGATCGTAATTTGATTTCTGCTCAGAAATCTTTACCTTAAAAAATTGTACTGATTACCAGCTGAGGAAGTGCACACACACACACACACACAAACATACACACAGAGCTTTAAATATAAAAACATCCCTCTCTCTATATAAGTCAATGGCTTGGTAGTTATTAGAGGTCTTCTATTTAGATTTTGAATGGAAAGTATTAAATAGCCTTAGTATTTCTAAGAGGACAATCAGGTATTTGTGGGATGATAGAATCTTGACTGTATTGGGAAGTAAATAAATTATTTACTACATAAGTACAATGCATATTTCTATAAATCAGAGAACACTTCAAAAAAGAATAATCAGTTTTTACTTCATTTTCTAAATAAGAAATTGATTTCACATTTTCTAAATGCAAGATAATTCCCATTCCATACTAAATGTAAGTACTCTCATACCATATATAAACACTGTACATCAGAATCATTAAATACAGAGCAACACAGTCATGGATAATCTTTCACAGTTTATCTTACTAATTAATTGTATCACTTGTATTAGATTAGTTATTCCCCAGACTCTAAAATAGAAACTTCCTTTTGGCCAAGAGAGGTAAGCATGGTGAGTATAAGTGAAAAGGCTGTCTTTAGGGGCTTTTGTTTTGCATAAATAAATATTCAGTGAACTATTCCTTAACTCATTGAGGCTGGTTGTAATTTCACATCCTGGAAAAGTCCCTGAGTTGTAAATGGTTTCAGTGTGTGGGGTGAATAGGTTACTTGCTGGAGATTATTATGCTTTATTTGAGTATCTTTACAACCCCTGTTATCCCCATGCTTGTTTTGTAGTAACTCTTCTCTTGCTTGCCTCCTGGCCTCTGCGTCTCTGATTACTTTGTCCCTTTGTGCAGAAATACTTTTAAATGAACTCACTTGGTATTTTAAGGCTCCCTAACTAGTCCACATGCTCATTAAGGCAAAGCCTGTTTTTCCTCTGCCTTGAGAATTTCATTTGACTCATGAAATTTTCCATTTACGTAGCAAACCCTCGGGAATCTCCTGCTGATGAGAGTATCTCCTTGTCCAAGTTTCCTGTTCTGTCCATTCTGATGGTTATATTCTATTTCTGCTTATTTCTGGATCCAATGCATGTTTGATTTGCTTAAAGTAGTTTTTGATCACTGTATCACTGTCTTCCCGTTCATCATCAATTTGCTCAAACGGGCACCAGTAACATCTCCATATGTCCTGTCTCATGCAAGAAGAGCCCAAGAGCACCTGCTCGCTCCAGGAACACAAAGAGCCTCAAACCATTCCATCAGGCCATGGGAATGAGGTCTATAATTGTTACTGGTATTTGGCATATCAAATACGACACGGGTAGCTTGCCAGGCTCTGCCGTGTGGGTAGCATACTCTTGTACTCATCTCTAAATCCAGCATTTATTGATGAACTGCACAGCCGCTTGTGGCCATGCGAGCCAGGCTGTGATAGGTTGGTCTGCTGGGTGGAGTTCTGATGAGGGGAAGTCCGGATATGGAAAATGGAGTGGGGGGGGTCGTCTGATTGTTGTGAGGCTCTGCTGGGGTGGCAGGCCAGGGCTAGAACCTGCCATCCCTCCCGGGCACCTCGTGAGTGACTGGGCACAGGGAGAGCCAGTAGTAGCTCTGCTCCATGCCTGTGAGTCTCTGGATCAGCGTACCTGAGCCAGATTTAAAAAAGACTGCTGGAGGGTGAATCTCAATGAGCTGGGCTGTGATAGGCTGGTCTGCTGGGTGGAGTTCTGATGAGGGGGAAGTCCGGATGTGGAAAATGGAGGCCCTCATGGAGTGGGGGTCGTCTGATTGTTGCGAGGCTCTGCTGGGGTGGCGGGCCAGAGCTAGAACTTGCCATCCCTCCCTGGCACCTCCTGAGCAACTAGGCACAGGGACAGCCAGTAGCAGCTCTGCCCCATGCCTGTGAGTCTCTTGATAGTGTTTCCTTTTGTTTGTTTTCCTTCATACTTTCTTTTAATTTCCTGTCAAATTTCCAAAGCACTTAAATCACTCTGTTTGGTCCTGGCAAGAATTTTATCTGTTCTGAATGTTGTTCACCCTTCCTCCAGGAAACTTTCTTGGGTTTCCTTTAATCATTTTCATCTTGCTAGCTCCATCTAGGGGTGAAATTTACTTCAACTAAAATCTGGAAAACACAGCTTATTCTGCAGGAGATGGAGGTTGACAGTCCTCAGGCTTTGGACTTTGGCTATAATGTGAATATTCAAAACCAGTTCTTGTACTTTACTTCAGTCATTTTACAACATTTTCAGCATCCCAAGTGTACCTCATTATACCTGTTTGGATATGTCCTTATTTTTTCTTATGTTGTTGTTGGTTATGATTAGCTATCTCTCTCCTTTTAGTAAATTTTCAGAATTTTAACACAACAGCAAAAAGAGAGAATGAACATGTTTTTTTTTTTGTGGCATACCAGTACAGTACTGGGATTAGTTTACAGTAGACATTCAATAGATACTTGGAATGGAAATAAAACACTGTGTTCTCCAAAACTGTTTGTCCTGTGATTAACAACTTCACCTTCTATGCGAATATAGGCTGTTCCCAAAAGAGTGATACTGCTAATGATATTTACTCAGCAGTTCAGAGTGTTTCTCAGAATGTGGAGTTCTGCTTGTTCATTAATTAATTGTTATTTTTTTTCATTTATAGGTCACTTTAGGGCTTACTTTCAGGGCTTACTCCTGCCTCTGTGCCCAGGGATCTTTCCTGGAAGTGCTCAGGAAACCAAATGATGTGCCAGGGATTAAAGCTGGGTTGGCTATTTGCAAAGCAAGCACTTGGCCCACTGTACTGTCTCCCTTGTTAATTAGTTCAGTTTTTAGTGGCACTTGGGATTTGAACTGAAGTTCGCATACATGCAACACATATGCTCTTCTACTGAGTTACATCCCCAGTTCCCCATTCTTGCATAACCTCAAAATTGTTAGAAGGATTATTTGTTAGTCATATCAAATGTCCCCATGAAATAGTTCACATTTTAAAAATGTTTGTAGCAATATTTGTAATGCATTTGTTTAACTTTGAATTCTGCAATATGGGAATAAGTTTTGCGGACAAAGTTCCAGGATTTTTTTTAACTTCAGTAATTCTTGGTAATTTGGCCTCTCCTCCACAGGTTTTTCTCTTTGCATTAAAGAGATTAAATACTTGTAGGGGGACTGGAGCGATAGTTCAGGGGTTAGGGCATTTGCCTTGCACGCAGCTTACCCGGGTTCTATCCCTGGCATACCATATGGTCCCCCAAGCACTGCCAGGAGTAATTCCTGAGTGCAGAGCCAGGAGAAACCCCTGAGCATTGCCAGGTGTGACCCAAAAAGCAAACAATAAAATAAAATAAATACTTGTAGGACTCTACTAAAGATAACCTATGTGTTTTCTGCCTGATTTTTGCAATCAGGCTAGAAACTGCAAGACTGAGGTAGTCTGTCTGAGAAAGGGTAGAGTCATGATTTTGTGGCAAATTTAAGTCATTAAAATAAACATCATTGTTGAAATCCAGGGTGCAGAACTTCGCCTTCTCCCCGTGAGGTCTGTAAAGGGGGAACACTCATGTCAAGTTTTGCTTCGAGAGTTCCACGTTCTGAAAACTTCCTAGAACCACTTGGAAGCAGACTACTAAGGGAGAAGGTATGTGTGATGCTCCTTGTGCAATCGACATTTGCTAGGGTCGCTCTGAGAAACCAGCAAGAACCCTACAGGTGCAAATTTTGTGGGTTTCAGTTCCAGTTTCCGCCTTCAGAGATCAGTGATAGTCAGCCTTCAGGGCACCATCTGCGGGCCTCTGGGAAAAATGTCAGATTTACAACATGTGGGAAAGGAAGAAGTATCATTTCAGAGGCAGCTTAATTAAATCTGGGCTTCCCCTTTGTGCCTCTCACCATTTTTTTTCTTACTCATGCTGCAGAACTATTTCAGCTTTTGATTTTGCCCCAAACTACTGCTTCCTACTTTCAATTTCTGTAGATAGCTGAGAGATACAAATGTGGTACCCGAAAGTTATTTTAGAACTTGGAGTCTTGCCAGAAGAAGCAGATACCTTGCAGGAATGCAAGCTACTCGTGTCCACCTCCGGAGTTTGTGTCTGAGGAGTGAGAACACTTTGTAGATGTTGTCACATTCATTTTCACCCGAGGCAAGTTGGAGGCATGAATTATTGTAAAAAAATTTTTTTTAAAGAAAGTTCTTCTCTTATGTATAAGAGTCAGAGAAAAGGAATGCACTGTCTTTATGTAAGCTGAACTTAAAGATGTGACCCTGAAAAAAAAAAGCCAAAAGCTGAAAAGAAACCCTGGAGTTTTAATAATTATTATCGCTCATCTGTTTGAAGGGGTCATGGTTATCCAATAAGAGACTGGAGTTCACCTAGGGGAGAGAGATAAAATGGGGAAGAATATAGTGCAGAGATCAGCTTTTAAGTAGGAGAATCTTGGATGCACATCTACTCAGCACATTGGAGATTGGCCATTGATTTAAGACAAAGCCTTCAAATTGATTGAACTTAAACTTTCAAGCTTTGCTGATTCCAATCTTTTATTGTAGGCCCAAATACTTCCATTTTTAGTTTTTGTTTTGGAATGAAATTAACTGGGGAGAACGTTATGCTTTTTAGCTGTTATGCTGCTGCTTCCCCTGCCACCCCAGGAAACTATCAGATTAACGAGCAACACATCTAAGTGACTCTTTGGTTGGTTTCTGTGAGTCACGTTGGTTGCAAAATTGGACCTCTCTAGGCTTGAGTTCCTTCATCTGTTCAATGAGAGTGAGCAAACATTGCCTCGAGATGCCTTCCAGCTTTGCCTTTTCCGGAAACAGAATATTTTATAACGTGTTCTAGGCAAAAAAAAAAAAAAAAAAAAAGGAGTATAAGAATCTGTTTTCTGGAATCTTGTTTGTAGGATTTCTTTCTCTTAAATTTATGGTGATTACTTGAATCACTTGAATCCCGTTATTCATCTATTTGCTCGAGCGGGAGCCAGTAACATTTCCATTGGACCCTATCACGTGCCAATGTAGCCCAATGGCATCTGGTTGATTCACGAATATGAAAAGCCTCAAACCGTTCCTTCAGGGAACATTATCAATTTATGGTGATAATTAAAAGAAAATTTAATTTAAATTTTTATTTAAAATATATGTTCGTTTTGCTGAAAATTTGAGAATTGATAAAAACAAAAAATCACTGCATATAATCTCATTATTCTTGGATAGCTACCATTTAATATCTTGGTATGTGTGTGTACATATATACACACATTTATATATTATTTATTTATTTATTTATTTGTTTATTTATTTATTTAGGGGGCATACCTGGCAATGCTTAGGTGCCACTCCTTGCTCTGCACTCAGGAATTATTCTTGGCAGTGCTTGGTGGACCATATAGGATGCCAGGGATCAAACCTAGCTCTGGCAGCAGAAAAATGCCTTATCCCTTATACTATTGCTCTGTCCTTACCTAGGTATGTATTATCTGATTTTTTAAAAAGTGAATGCACACATGTCCTTTACTTATGGCTGGTATGTCTTGAATGGTATTAAAGTTAAGTGGACTGGGGCCAGAACCATAGCACAGTGGATAGGGCATTTGCCTTGCATGTGGCCGACCTGGGTTGGATCTTTGTCATACCATATGGTCCCCCAAGCACCACAGGAGTAATTCCTAAGTGCAGAGCCAGGAGTATCTCCTCAGCATCGCGGGTGTGACCCAAAAAGCAAAATATAGATAGATAGATAGATAGATAGATAGATAGATAGTAGTAGATTATAGATAGATAGATAGATAGATAGAAAGTTAAGTGAACAAAGGCACATTTGCTACTAGATGTTTCAGATATATCCAGAGCTTGAATAATGCTTTAAGACAGTCTCTTGCTTTTTTGCTTTAGGTTATGAGTCATTTCATCCTTTCTTTCCTCCTTTCTTTGTTTCTTTGTTTCTTTGTTTCTTTGTTTCTTTCTTTCTCTTTTCTTTCTTTCTTTTCTTTCTTTCTTTCTTTCTTTCTTTCTTTCTTTCTTTCTTTCTTCTTTCTTTCTTTCTTTCTTTCTTTCTTTCTTTCTTTCTTTCTTTCTTTCTTTCTTTCTTTCTTTCTTTCTTTCTTTCTTTCTTTCTTTCTTTCTTTCTTTCTTTCTTTCTTTCTTTCTTTCTTTCTTTCTTTCTTTCTTTCTTTTCTTTCTTTCTTTCTTTTCTCATTATTAAAATGCATCAACATCGAAAGCAGCATTATTTATATGGGTTATACTAAGACTTAAATTTCTTGCTAAATTAAAATTAAAAAAATTATTCTACCACCACTGCCATTTGAGGTGTTGCAGATGTAGCTGCAGTGCCTGGCTGCACGGGCAGGTGGCAGACAGGAGTCAGGCTTGTTTACACCCAGGGCTCTGCCCTGTGGACCCTGGATGGTTGAGGGTCTGACATAGAAAAAGACTGGGCTCCCTGGGATGAACCCAGAGCCATGGCAGATCCTGGCAAGCTACCCATGGTATATTCGATATGCCAAAAACACTGACAATAATGGATCTCATACCCAATGAATGGAGACATTACTGGTGCCCGTCGAGCAAAATGATGAACAATGGGAAGAAACGTGTTAGTTTTAATGCCTTCTTCAAGTCTATTAGCGGTTGGTTTAATTATTTTCCTGGTCAGTCATTGTGTGCATATATATTTAGGACTGTAATTTCTTCCTGATATATATATATATATATATATATATATATATATATATATATATATCCCTTAATTATTAAGAAACAGCCATCTCTGTCCCTTCTAACATTTTCAGCCTGAAGTCTATGTTGTCAGATACTAATATGGCTAAACCAGTCTTTTTGGAGGCATTGTTTGCATGGAGAGCTGTCTTCCAGCCTTTAACTTTGAGTCTGTGTTCTGATCATTCAGATAATTTTCTTGTAGGCAGCAGAATATTGGATTCAGTTTTTAAATCTATTTTGCTACTCTGTTTCTCTTAACTGGTACATTTAGGCCTTTGACATTGAGAGAGATTATTGTCATGGGATTTTGTGCCATCTTTCTGAATAAGTTTGTTGTGCTTTGGGGGTTTGTCTTATCTTACAGTAGCTCCATCAGTCCATCTTTTAAAGTTGGTTTTGAGTCTATGAAGTTCCTGATCTGTTGCTTATTCATGACGTTGTGTATCTTTCTTTCAAATCTGAATGTGAGTCTAGTCGGATAAAGAATTCTTGGTGAGGCCTTCATTTTATTGAATCTTTTCACTAAATCCCACTGTTGTCTTCGGGTTCAGAGTGTTTCATCTGAAAAGTCTGCTGTAAATCTTAGGGAAGCTCCTTTGTATGTGATTTCCTTCTTCGATCTTGCTGCTTTCAGTATTCTATCTCTATCTATGGTTTTGTCATTCTAATTAGAATGTGTCCTGGAATATTCTTATTGGGGTTTCTTTTAGCTGGCATCCTTTGGGCCTCCTGAATCTGGGAGCAAGTGCTCTTTAGTTCTGGGATCTTCTCTGCAATGATGGCTTTTACAGTTGTTTTTTTTTTTTTTGGACCGGGTCCGGCGGGGGGCCGCCGCCCCCCCTCTCCGGCCTACAGTTGTTTCTTCATCAGAGTTTTCTTCCTGTCCCTCTGGGACCCAATTTTTTTTTTTTTTTTGGGGTGGGGCTCAAACCCAGCGACACTCAGGAGTAACTCCTGGCTCTTCGCTCAGGAATTTCTCCTGGAAGTGCTTGGGGAGCATATGGGATGCCGAGGATCGAACCCAGGTTGGCTGGGTGCAAGGCAAACATCCCACCTGCTGTGCTATTGCTCCGCCCTCCCATGATCTTTATGTTATTCCTTTTGACTTCATCTCGATAATCTCTTGTTGTCTTTTCATTAATTGTGAGTCTTCCCCCCCCATCTTCTGCTATTGTCTAGAGAGTCTCCACACCTCATCTTGGAGATCACTAATTCTTTTTCAGCGGTTTTTACTCTGCTGCAGAGGCCTTCCAGTGAGTTTTAATTTCACCCACCGCTTTTTAATATCTGTCATTTCTGCTTGTATTTTGATTTGTATTTTCCTCATTTCTGTTCTCATGTCCTCTTGTATTTATTGCTTCTTTGAGCTCCTTATGAATCCTTACCAGTTCCTTCTGAAATTATTTATCAGAGAGGTTATATAGCTCAGTGCTATTGCTTGGCTTATCTGGGCTAGCAACTTCACTCACTGAGCTTGGTGGAATTCTGCCTTGCTTTACCATTATGACTTTTTCAGGTTGCAAATAGTGTGCTCTTGGGTGGTTAGACAGTACTGTTAGTAGACGTCTAGGCTGTTTGCAAAATTTTGTAGGAGGTAAGGAGTGTAGGGATGTATGATAAGTGGTACCTCGTGTAAGATATACACTAAGTATTTCACGCAGACACATTAGCATCGGTGCAGTTTTGAATTTGGGGATGTGAGACATGAGTTGGGCTGGGAAGACAGTTGTAGGGAAGCAGGGAGGTAGGAATACATCCCAGCAGAGGACCTGGCCTCTTTGTCCCTTTGTGGATATTTCTGGGCTTTTAGGCTGGAGTCTGGGTGTGTCCACAGGCATAGTGGGTCACACACCTCAGACTTTTTCTATATTACTTCTAGCTTTAGATTTTTTTTGTCTTATTCCTCTCGATCTCTTAATTTAATAGCTCACTTGGTTCTATTACTTGGAAAGGTGGTATTAGCTTTGTGTGGGCACATTTGTTTATTCAGAGTAAAGTATTTATAGGAAAATAACCCTCTAGTTGTATATATTCCTTTTATATTGTAAATAAAATACTGTGTTTTACAGATAAACATCTCTGCCTCTTTTTTCCCCTTGCTTTCAAAAGACATACACAAAATAGAACAAAATAGAACAAAATAATACATATAACTTCACTAATGCCATTAAAAAAAACCAAACAAACAACAAAACCCAAAAGTTCTTCCAGCAAGGAGCAAGAAGAGAAAAAATTAGGTGAGGAAGGGGAAAATTCTGATTTATTTTTATATTTACATGTACAAATATTTTCTCGACAAACATGACCATACTTTATATTACTTGGACACTTTGTTTGGGGTCACACCCAGAGATGCTCAGGGATTACTCCTGGAACTGCTGGATGGATCATACGGAATGCTGGGGATGAAACTAAATTTTGCAAGTGCTCTATCCACTGTATTATCACTTGCTCTGGCCCAGACCTCCCCACTCTTGATGTAGTAAATCAATCATTGACATCATTCCACACCATCTAATAAGTATCCAAAATCATGTGTTTAGAGGTTGAATGCATTAATACAAACATAAATTATCTAAGTCTAATGTATTAAAAATAGTTTTGCTGATATCAACAATAATAAAAAAATTACATTGGTCTTGGTAATTTTAATTACTTATGCCTTTGTTCAGAGATCAAATATCACTAATAGATATGTGGCGAATTTATATAACCATGGCAGATAGTATAACAAACCATAACACTTAGCTTAACCATTTAGTCCGGTGCTTCAGACAGACCCAGCAAATTAGAACTGACAACTGGGTGAAATCTAGACCATTTTTGCTTCTCTGACTCCACTTACTTTCAGAAGAATGAATAAATGTTTAGGATTAGAATGTTTCCCATCATCAGTGATTAGTATCTTAAAAGAAAAACTCTGAGCTTGGGATCCTTTAATAATGGCAATAAACATATCTTTTACTTACCAAGATATACTATCTCTGCATTTCAGGAGTGCTTCCATATAAATATCCTTAGAACAGTCTAGAATAAAAGGAAAATAGCATCCTTTGTTTATGCCTATTAGAAATGTGAGAGACCTGTAGGGAATTGTCTGTCAATAAAATGCACTCAGCTACACATACTCAGGAATACATATTTTAGGTATTGCCAAATTTCCTAGATATGGCATAGTGTTTTCTAGTAATAAAATGACTTCTTAGATTATAGAACTATCATTGATACATAAATATATGAGTAGAATTATATGAATATTTGTAACATGATAATCCTTGTAAACATAAAATGTGAAATTGATAAAGAATTAATGAGTTTCCCATTACTTCTGCTACTATAGCCTGCTTATCACCTATATTCCATCTACCCATCCGTTTGTCCATACACATTATCTGCCTAACATCTATTTATTAAACATAATACACTATTTGTGAAATAATGTTTGTTAAGTTTTGTTTATTAATCATAGTATACTATTTATAATTTTTTTCCCCTGCTTTTCGGGTCACACCCGGCAACGCTCAGGTGTTACTCTTGACTCTTTGCTCAGAAATTAATCCTGGAGGAGCTTGGGGGGCCATATGGGATGCTGGGGATTGAACCTGGGTCAACTGCATGCAAGGCAAATACCCTACCTGCTGTACTGTCACTCCAGCCTCTACTATTTATATATTTATAGGACAGATACATGGGGCAGAGCTGCTACCGGCTCTCTCTGTGCTCAGCTGATCATGAGGCTTCTGGAGTGAAGCTGGGTTCTAGCCCTTGTCCGCCATCCCAATAGAGCCTCGCAAGAAGTCAGAGGAATCCTCAAACCATTAGGGCTGCTATTTTTAACATCCGGACTCCACAGTTTAGTCAGAATTCCACCCAAGAGAAAAGCCTATCTCTCTCTACCGAGAGTCTACCACCCACATGGCAGAGCCTGGCAAGCTACTGGTGTCGTATTTGATATGCCAAAAACCAGTAACAATTATAGACACCCATTCCCATGACCTGAACGAATGGTTTGAGGCTCTTTGTGTTCCTGGAGTGAGCAGATGCCCTTGGGCTACACTAGCACGCATAGGAGATGCTACTGGTGCCCACTCGAGCAAATAGATGAACAAGTGATACAAGTTATACTATTTATGAAATCATATTCATTAAGTTTTACTATATTTTACTGTACTTATTAATCTAAGTGTACTATATATGTAAAATCATGTTCATTAATTTTTAATGTATACTTTTTTGTATAATATCTGCAGCTTAAAAATGGATATTAATTCTTTATTATGAAATTTAAAGTAATATGAAAATTTTATTCTATGGATAAAGGGTATACGATACCTTTAACTGAACTATTGAACACAATGCCATGAATAAATAATATTGTTTATTTTAATAAATCATACCATACCAAAAATGTTGGAAAACATTTCTAAAGCATTAGGATGAATAAATTTTTTGAAAAAAGGATTACGGTAAATTGTTCTTCAAATTAATGATGCTTTTCATAACCTTATTTTTTTTTGTCCTGGTCATTTCAGATTGATTCTAATTTAATTTGGATATAATAGTAAGTAGTACAAAATTTCAGGCATATAATTCTTATAAAGGTATGAATGTGCAGTGAAGTTATCAGTATACTGTGATAGTTCAGGACTACTTTTTATATGATCATTGTCCTTTTTCAGTAAATAAATGCATTTACTCCTAATTCTCCTCTATTTTAGATATAACTTCTGTTAAAAGGTTAACATTCAATATAGTCTATTCAATTTAATAGAATGTTCCCAAATACAGTAATTGGGTATGTCTTTCAAATTCTATCAAAGCATTTCCTTTGCTGTAAAACTTTTTAACAGTAGGAAATTTATTCATTAAGCTTGAAGTTCAATGTAGTAACATAATAAAAATAAGGCAGATGAAATTTTGTTGAAGACTAGACTACTCATAGACAACTATTCCTGAAGTCAGTAATTTGATGTTATCCGTAGAAGATATTAGATGCATTATTTGATTTGTCATCTTAGTCAATAATTTCTAGCATTCCAGGATCCTGTTTAGAACTTCAGATCAAGAGATCAAGAGCAATTTGAACTACCCTTTCCTGAGGTAGAGCCATCAAGAAGTTTGTAGCTGTAATGGGAATGCTTTAGGCTAGGTAGAAGGGAATTGTGATTAGTAGGGAGAACGTGGCTATGGGGTTCCCTATTGACATTCTCACAGAATTTAATTGTTCATGGAAATCCCAAAAGAATAGGCAGCTATAAATCCCTCAGAAATAGACTGATAAGCATGGACTTTAATCAATTCAATTGGATTTGATTTCATTTTTGGTCTCTTGCACATATCTTTTTAACTACAGCCTATACAAAGGGTTGTGAAGTTATTTTCATTATAGTTGTATTTTTAAAGTAGAGTCCCTCAGACTGAGCCCCAGGTTCATCAGAATCTCCCGTGTGCTTACTAAAAATTTTGATTTCTGGATTCTACTTAGACATAAAGTATTAGATATTTTTGCTTTGTGTTGGGGCCACACCTGGTGGTACTCAGGACATTTTCCTGACTTTTCATTCAGGGATCACTTCTAGTGGGCTCAAAGGAGGCTGGGTGGGGGGAGGACAATATGTGCAGTACTGGGGAGTGAAGCTGAGTAGGCTGCATGTCAGTCAAGCGCCCTACCTGCTATGTTATATCTGGCCCCATATTGTATCTTGGAGGTAGGACTCAGATATTTCATTTTAAACAAACTCACTCAGGTGACAGACACAACACAACACAACACACACACACATAAGCACAAGAATAGGCATACAAGTTGGGGGCATTGGGCAAGGAATGAGGCATGTAGGGTCATTCTAATTTTGGGGGGAAAACAGTCTATAACGTACTATCAGATGATGTAGGGTAAAAGCTGGGAGTGATTTGAATTTATGCATTAGCTTGCCTCTGTCGCAATACTGATATATTTGATGATGATGATGATGATGATGATTATATTTTTCTGTGAAAGTCTAAGTTAAAGTCTTAGATGTGAAAGTCTTAGATGAGATTCTTCTGTAATTCTGGTGGGCTTATGTTGCAGTACACTTCTGCCCAGAGCCTCTGCATCTGGCTTGGAGTTGTCTCCTGCAGGTCACTTTGTAGAAAGAACAGTTTGAATGTGGCAGCTCATCTGACCATGTATTTTATACTGGCTAGTATAAATGTTCTCTCATGCTGCCACAATTATCGTGGGACTAGCTAGATCTTACTGGTATATTTGTCTGACCATGTTGGATCTCTTAAGTAATTAGACCAGAGAGAAATGCTATTTGCCCCCAAGCAAGCAAGCATGGCTTTTTGATAACTCAAAGGCAGATCAAATACAGAACAACCATGATGTAAAGACGAGACTTTTCCGAAGGCTTGGAGAAATATTTAACTGGCTATAGAATATTCTTTGGTACAGATGCAGACCTTTATATTCTGAGATACAGTTCATCTCAGAATCCCCTCCTCACTGCAGGAGCACTTCCAAGGCAGATCTCAAAGGGCCTAGGTGAGGTCCTGGGAAAAATTACCTGAGGGAATTTGACCCTGATGGCTTTCTGTTGAGAGTGGGAGGTCTGGTTTGCAGGGATATAAAAACCTAGCTTGCTTCCTTTCTCATGCTCTCTTTCTTTCTCCCCTTTTCTGCTGGCACTCCCCTTCTTGCTTCTTCCTCTCTGCGGGGCATAAACACGTGGTGGCAGCCATCTTGGCCTACACATGACTGTGGTCCGCTGGAACCCTAAGTTCGGGGTTTTCCTATTGCTAATTTGTATGCCAGAACCTGTGTTAAGTAAAGTGTTTTGAAACTTCGCTGTATTCTTACATCTTTCTCTGTCCACCAGCCGCCGATCCCCTGTGACAGGGCACCCAAGAGTTTCCCACAATCTTCATTCAGTCTTTTGAAGACCTTGATAGGAAAAAGACACTGACCTTCCAAGAAAGAGTTCTTGGGCAACCTTTCGAATTGGAATACAATGCTTCTCTGTCCAGGCAGATAGTTGATCTTGCATGCGTCAAATATCGTTTACCACAGTTACTTTGTTCTGTGGGTGAACCTTGACAAAAGTATTGGGTACAAGTGTGAAAGTGGAACAGTGTGAAAATATATTCTGTGAATTTCAGAATAAAGGTTAAAATTTTTTGTTTGCATTTTATGAGAACCTTACTGTAATATATATAAAATATGTTTTATATATATATATATATATATATATATAAAATTTAAGACCATCTCAATGTTTGTCTTTGATTAGCAGACTACCATATGATTCCAGTTACAAAATTTGTGATTGGACAAAGAGACTTAAGTGATAAACTCTAAATATCTGCAGGGCTAGCCACAATGTGTAAAATAAGAGGGAGAGAGATGCAGAGACAGAGAGAGAGACAGAGAAAGAAAGAGAGGAAACAGGGCTACCTGCTATTGAGGCAGCCTGGGGGTAGGTGGAAGGGGGTGGGGTACATTGATGGTGAAAATCGGGCACTGGTGGAGGGATGGGTGCTGGAATACTGTATTACCAAGAACCAATTATGAACACCTTTGTAATTGTATGTCTCACGGTGGTATAATAAAAAAAATTTAAAAAATGTGATTGGTTTATACTTGCTAGAGTTAGTTAAAAGCACAAAATGATTTTTTGGTGTCTTTGAAATTGAAGTCAATAGACCTTGATATAAGTTTTCCATAAATGGAGCCAGAGCGATAGCACAGCTGGTAGGGTGTTTGCCTTGCATGTGGCCGACCAGTTTGATCCCTGGGTTTGACCATCCCATGTGGTCCCCTGAGCACTGCCAGGAGTAATACCTGATCACAGAGCCAGGAGTAACCTCTGAGCATTGCTGGGTGTGACCTAAAAAAAGCAAAAAAAAAAAAAAGTTTTCCATAAAAATATGATACCTATTTAATTTGAATTTCTGATTCAGTCATACATTTCTCTAGTATCCGTATCTCCACCAGTGCCCCATTCCCACCACCAATATCTCCAAATTCCCTCCCCCCTCCTCCAGCCTGCCTCTATAGCAGGCACTATTTCTCTTATTTCTCTCTCTCTCTTCTCTCTCTCTCTCGCTCTCTCTCTTTCTCTCTCTCACACATTGTGGCTTCCCTATAGATATCTAGGGATTATCATGTAACTCATTTTGTGTGAGTTCAATGTTCAGTTCAAGTGTGACACTAACATTTCCCATAATTAGTAGAATATTAGTATATATTTATATACCACTAATGAATGCAGTCATTCTATATCTGTCCTTTACTTTCTGACTAATTTCACTCAGCATGATACTCTCCATGTCCATCCATGTGCATGTAAATTCCGTGACTTTGTCTTTTGTGACAGCTGCATAGTATTCCATTGTGTAGATGTGCCACAGTTTCTTTAGCTAGTTTTCTGTTCACGGGCTTTCAGTTTGTTTCCAGACTCTGGCAGTTGTGAATAGTGTGCTGCAATGAACATAAAAGTGTAGATAGGGTTTCTTCTGTGAGTTTTTGAGTCTCCAGGGTTGTCGGGGGAAGCTGCTGTGGTCCCCAACAGTGAGGGGAAGCGAGTTCCCTTCTACCTCTGAAGCCGGGAGGGAATAGATGAAAACTCAGGAATCTGATGCAGTTTTAAAATGCTTTACTTATCACAGGTTCAGGCATACAAATTAACAACGGAAAAACCCTGTGCTTAGGAGAGCGAGAGAGAGGAAACAGGCTAGTTTTATCCCCCTGCAACTCAGACCTCCCACTTTTATGGGAAGCAGGAAGGGTCAAATGCCCTCAGGTAATTTCTCCAAGCACCTCACATAGGCCCTTTTATATGCTAATGTTTTGAGCCAAGATCTGCCTGGAAATGCCTTTATAGGGTAGAGAAGGGGGTTTCTGAGATGGCATGTCTCTGTACCAAAGACTAATACTAATGCCAGTTAAATATTTCTCCAAGCCTTCACAAGAGTCTCGTCTACTTCACGGTAGTTTTGAATTTTAGTTGCCTTTGAGTTATCAGGGAGCCATGCTTGCTTGCTTGGAGGCAAACAGCATTTCTCTCTGGTTTAATTACTTAGAGATTCAACATGGCCAGGCAAATATGCTGGTAAGATTTAACTAGTCCCACAATGATTGTGGTAGCATGAGAGAATATTTATACCAGCCAGTACAGAATACATGATCAGATAAACTGCCACATTTAAACTACCCCCATCTATGAAGTGACCTGCAGGAGGCAATCCAGGGCAGATGCAGAGGCTCTTAGATGTCCTGCAACAAGGGTATATTCCCAGGAGTGGTATTGCTGGGTCAAATGAGAGTTCAATATCTAGTTTTTGAAGGAATGTCCGTATTGTTTTCCAAAAGGGCTGGACCAGGTGACACTCTTACCAGTAGTTGATGAGAGTCCCTTTATCCCTGCATTCATGCCAGCACCTGTTGTTCTTGCTCTTTTGGATGTGTGCCAGTCTCTGTGGTGTGAGATGACACCTCATTATTGCTTTGACTTGCATCTCCCTGGTGACTAGTGATGTAGAGCACCTTTTCATATGCTTTTTGGCCATTTGAATTTCTCCTTTTTGGAAGTTTCTGTTCATTTCTTCTCCTCATTATTTGAGGGGGTTGGCTGTTTACTTTTTGTAGAGTTCTACCAGTGTCCGATATATCCTGAATATTAACCCCTTATCAGATGGGAAGTAAATTAATACTCTTTCCCAGTCTGTAGGCCATCTCTTTATTTTGGTCATTTTTTCTTTTGAGGTGCAGAAGCTTTTCAGTTTTATATAATCCCATTTGTTTATCCTTGCTTCCATTTGCTTTGTCAGTGCTGTTTCATTTTTGAAGATGCCCTTAGATTCGATGTAAAGCATTTTTCCTATGTTTTCTTCTATGTACCTTATGGATTCATGTCTGGTGTTGAGATCTTTGATCCATTTTGATCTGACAGTAAAGGATTTTTAAAATGTTCCAAAAATTGTACATGATATATTTAGTCTAATTAGTTTTTGTGCTTTATCTGAAATTCAGTTTTTTTTGATATGAGATAATGTTTTATTGTGGTCTTAATTTGCATTTTCTTTCTTTTTTTTATTAATACTTTATTATATCACTGTGAGATATATAATTACAACGTTGTTCATGTTTGGTGGTTTCGGTCACATAGTGTTCCAGCACCCCCCACCACCAGTGCCCATATCCCACCACCAATGTCCCCAATTCCCTCCCCCTCCCAAAGCCTGCCTAAATGACAGGTTCCTTATCTCTTTTCTTTCTCCCTCTCTCTCCCTTCCTTCTCCTACACATTGTGGGTTGCACTACATACACTTGGAAGCCATCATGTACATTTTTATGGCCTGTATTTAATGCTCAGTTCTATGTTGGTATCAGCCCTTGTGACATGAAATTCAGTTTTAACTTGGATTTTTGTATTTCTATTTGCTAAATAATGATAGGAAATTTAAATTTGGGACTCTCTTTCTTGATAACCAAGGTTTCTCATATCTAAAGGAGTTTTTTACACTCATTTAAGTTTGTGAGTTTGTGTGTTATTGTATATTTGAAGTTATTCATCCTCTATTTCCTGATGCTAATTTAATTCTAAAAGAGTCCTTTCTATAATTCATATTTTAATATTGACTTACATTGTGAGCTCTTTTAGTCTATCATAGTTATGCTTTCTACATGATGGAGTCACTTAGAAAAAATTGCATAAAATAGAGCTTGAAGAAGTAAAACTTAGAGCAAAGGGAATAGATGTTCATTCTTGCTTATATTAAAAATTTTGAAGAATTTTTAGACTGAACTTGATTGCTCAGGGTTTCTTCCTGGCTTTGTGCTCAGAGATCACACCTGATGATGCTGGGGGGATATAGAGAGATGTGGATTGAACAGGGGTTGTCCGTGTACAAGGTGAGCACTGTAACCCCTGTTTTATCTCTCCTATCCTTTAAAATTTATGTTCATGATTTTCTGATGATGAGGGTACACATACACGTGGGTGTGGTGCTTTTACATACTTTCTAGTGGTGCTTGATGAGACTTGATTATCAGGTTGATTATTGCAGTTTTTCTGTACCTGTTAATTTGGTGTTTACAAATGCTTGTTCTCTGGGCCTCTCTGGGGTTTTCATTTTTGAGGCTTACAAGTTATGGTTGAGGTGCTTGTCAGGTATCTAATTTCTTTGCCATAGCACTTTTGCTTGTGGTTTCCACCAAGGGTTTCTCCTCCCCTTTTTTTTTTTGTATCCCTATTCTAAATACCTAACTGCATGTGGTCAAGAGTTGCTTGCAGGACCAAGGATCCCAGACAACAGATTAGCCAGGCTCAAAGAGCAAAACCGCTAAGGTCCTGCTTTACACATGGAGAATATGGGGATTTGAGCCATGGGCTTCAGGACAGAGACTCTAAGCCTGTGTGATTTGTTCAGCATCATATACTTCCCCAGCCCACAACCCCAGACACGGAGGCTCTTTAGAACTAACTCTGATTACTGTACAGTAATTTAAGATCACCCTGCCTTTTCTAAAGAAATCTCATTTCTATAGTTTACATTTTATTATTACTATTCACTTGTGTCACTTTTCTTCCCCTTGTTCATCGATTTGCTCAAGCGGGCACCAGTAACATTTCCATACTTCCTGTCACATGCTAGTGTAGCCCAAAGGCATCTGCTCAGTCCAGGAACATGAAGAGCCTCAAAGCACTCCTTCAGGTCATGGGAATAAGGTCTATATTTGTTACTGGTTTTTGGCATAAGAATATGACACGGGTAGCTTGTCAGGTTCTGCCATGCTTGTTGCTATTATTGATAATAATAACATAACATTGTCATTATTAAGAATAATAATAAAATGCCACAGGCTGGAGGTATAGCTCAGTGGGCTAACATGCATGCTTTGAATGCAAGAGTACCAGGTTCAATCCCTGGTACCACACAGACCACCATGTACTACTTTTTGCAACAACCCCTGCTTAATGATCTTGCATTAGCCCTTGAACATTTTTGGGGTGGCCCCAAATGAAAACAAAAAACAAAATCAGATTATTTGTCTCATTGAACACAGCTGGAGCATACAGCTTAAACATTCTTTTCCAACTCTCCTTTCTCTGGTCCCTAACTCAACTCCTTTTCCCTTTTTCTACCTTACTGCAATATCTTCCAAACATCTTTACAATATCAACATCCAATTTTACAGTCACTACCTTTTCAATCGACTGTCTCCTAATTGCTTGGGATGATTTCTAGGTTGCAGTGGACTTAAATGGAGAGCACATTCTTTCTATGCCCTTGATCTTTCTACCTGTTCTCTAATTTTGAACACTCAGAGTTAAGAAAATAATGAGATGAGATTTGGCTCTTGGACCATTAGTGGTTACTGTCTATTTTCTAGGTGATGTGTAATATGCAACTTTCTTAAAGCTGGCAATATAGTTATATGTTTATTTCACACAACTGCTCCATTTGTGTTATAACCTATAATGCAGCCTCATCAGTGAAAGTTGATTTTATATCCACAGGGGGAAAAATCATTTTGTAGTGTATGCTTTGAAAACCACATGACTTTCTAATTTCATTCTTTCCTTTTATAAGTGCTCTCAATTACTATAAGATCTAATTTGGGAGGTGATTTAAAAGAATGGAAAAGATTAAGATAAAACCAACCAAAAATTAAAGTTATTTTATAGAGGTTGGGTGAGAGTACCATAATTGTTTTTACTATAAGCAACCTAAAAAATAGTTCCCAATACAAGATACAAAATTAAAGAATGATAGTAGCTTCCTCAAATGCTTTAATATATACGTATTGTCTTTTTATTCTAGAAGATACATTTTCTTTCAGAACTCTGATGTAAATCTCAAGTATTTTCCTTACCACTCAATCTGGATTTGTTTAATGGTTGGAAACCAAGAAACATGTGCCACTAATAGTAATGCCATCTGAAGTCTTATTTGACCCAGATAATCCCAAGTACAAAAACATACATATACACAGTCATGCATGCACATATATGCACACCCCCTCACACATATACACACACATAGGACTCATCCCTACAAAACATCTTTTGGAAGATCCTAGTTTAATAAGACACATAGGACACATAATCCCTCCAAACAATGACACATTTCTTTAAAGAAGTTTAAAAATTAATGCCTCATAACTGCAGTTTCATAGCTTTTTAATAAGATTCAGGGGTGTATAGGGCAGATATGACTACATAATGCTTCCTTCCATAGGTAAGGAAAGCACCTATGTTAAGCAGCTTCTGCAGTACAAAAGGTCATAAGATAATAACTAAAAGTCTGATTTTTCTTTAATAATTCTGTTCTCCTTTCAACACAGTAAGAATTATTAGTGTTATAAAGAAGTAATGTAAGGGTTGGCCACCTGATGGGGTGACTGACTGGGAGCCTCAGAACACCACACCTACCAAGGAAAACTCTGAGAGACCAAGTCCTATGCAAAAGCAAGGGTTTTATTAATAAGCGAGTATACTCGGGCTCATAGCGTGACCCCAAGCGGTCAGTGGCTAAGAGCCCCGAGCCCTGCCAGGGAGGATCTTCTAAGAGATAATTCCCGCTGCTACAGAAAAGCCCGCACATAACCATCCAATAGATTTAAAATATTACACCAATGTCTGTGCGCAGGCAGCCAATCACTTTGTACCAGGTAACCATCACCTACCAACCTGAGCATACCTAATACTCCTTTCCATATTTGTACGGCATGGGCCCAGTCTCCCAGTCTTTTGCATACCACACCAAATATAGAGAGCAACTTCTGGGGAATGTTTGTCTTATAGCCCTCCTTGGAATTATTTGCTTAAGGCCCTTCCTGTTGTGCTCTTGTTGAGCCATCGTTTTATCAGTTACTCCTCATACCTGTTTTTGCGTTCTGTGGGCGAGGGCCATTCTTTCAGTAACACATAAGGAATGCTGAGTATTAGTTGTAGTGATATTTCATTCTGCTCGGTGGAGACTGAAGCAGTCATCGAAGCCCTAGACAATCAGGGTGTTCAAACCCAATACATCAAGATGCTTTGTGAGCTGTATTACAGATTCACCACGAGGATCTCACCATTCTACAAAGAAGTGATCATTGATGTCAAAAGAGGAGTTCGACAGGGTGATACCATTTCACCAAAACTCTTCAGCGCCACCCTCGAGAACATCATGCGACAATTAGAATGGGAAGGAATGGGAGTGAAGATGGATGGTTGGCAACTATACCACCTCCGCTTAGCTGATGACATCGTTCTAATAACACCAATCATTAGCCAAGCGGCACAAATGCTGGCTGACTTTGACCGAGAATGTGGAAAGATAGGTCTACAGCTGAATCTGAAGAAAACTATGTTCATGAAAAATGAACTAGTTCCTGAGGCCCCATTCACTCTCAATGGAACAAAAATCTCTGAAAGCAGCAGTTATGTGTACCTAGGTTGAGAAGTCAACATGATGAACGACCTAAAACCTGAGCTGCGCAGGAGGAAGAGAGAGTGGCATGGAATGCCTTCCAAAGGCATCGAAGAAATAGCTAAAAGGACAAAAGAATCTCCGGCTCTGGGAACATCTCTTTGACTCCACCGTTCTCCCTGCATTAACATATGCCTCAGAGACCTGGGCCCTACAAAAGCAGGATGAGAATGCTATTTGGGTCTCCCAGAGAGGAATCGGAAGAGCTATGCTTGGAATATCACGCCTCACTTAAGTGAGAGAAGGAATCCGAGTTCTGACCTCCGTCGCTATTCCAGAATCAGGGGCACTGTCTCGTTTGCCAAGGCATCGAAAATCAGATGGGCTGGACATGTAATGCGATTTGGAGACAACTGCTGGATTAGAGCCGTTACCGACTGGATCCCAAGGGATGTCAAAAGATCACGTGGCCGCCCACTACAAGATGGTCAGACTTCCTTGTCAAGACAATGAAGGAACGGTTTGAGTCTCTTCGTATTCCTGAATCAACCAGATGCCATTGGGCTACATTGGTACGTGATAGGGTCCAATGGAAATGTTACTAAGCGCCTGCTCGAGCAATTCGATGAATAGCGGGATTCAAGTGATCAAGTGATCAAGTGATCAGAACACAAGTTCTCTTCTACCTCCAAGGCCGCCAGAGAAATCATGAGTCTGCCACAGTTCCAAAAAGGTTTTTAATAGTACAAAAGCTCTACCACTGCAGTCCAATATAATGAAAGAACTCTAGCTATGATCAGAACTTAAACCATACACGAGAGCCCAAGTCTCCCACCAAAGAGGATTGTACCAGAAAGGAGACCTACCAAAAAAAAGGCGGTGAGTCACGTCGTCCTTTTATATACACCAAAGTAATCCTAACTGTTGACAGGGAGGGTCCTGTCAACAAAGAACCCTAAACAGCTTCTAGATAGTAGAAGAGTGTAGAAGGGTAGTGCCACACCCTATTACAAGTATAAACAAAGGATTAAGCCAATAACTAATCCCTTCTACCAAGATTATCTCTTATGTAAAACACTGGAGACAGAGAAAGAGGACTGGTATAAAGTAATACATCTTAATTTTGTGGGTTTCATGTAATCTCGATGGTACCCACAAGGTCCTTCTTATTTATTATCTGCACCAGGGTGATTCTGAGTATCTTGATCTCTGTATACTGAAAGGGTCTTACTTGCATGCATGAGGGCAAAAATAGTATGATCCTTCCTAAAATCTTAAACAATATTCTCAACGTAGCCAGGGTGGTAGTCTCCTGGTACATTCTAACTGTTCGACACTGGGTGCAATGGGTATAAAGAGGAGCTGTACCCAATCTAGATAAAATAGAAGTCTTAGTAGAGGTATAATAATAAGTCAGAAGATACTCATTCAGAGTCAAGATGACTTCTGTAACTGCCACACACTCCATCAGTGTTTACATAGAAGAGAGATCTCATTACAATGAACCTGGTTTAATAACATGTAAATAGATTAAGCTGTGAGTAGATAAAACAGCAAAGCTCCCAACCTAGTTAAACCTGTCATCCAATAGACATTGGTGTTGGGAAACGGCACTGGTGGAAAGATGGGTGCTGGTACACTGCATGACTGAAACCCAAATATAAACACTTTTGTAACTCTATATCTCATGGTGGTATAATAAAAAAAATTTTAAAAAATGATCAAGACAAAGGGAGATTACTTAAAAAATATGCACAGTCTCTCTTCTCATTAATGCACACCTAGAGTCTTAGAATAAAGTTTGAGAGTCTGGAAAAATAGCCCAAGTGATAGTGCACAAACAAGGTCTTGAATTCAATCCCTGCCATCTCATGACTGCCTGAGCACTGCTTCGTGTGGTTCGGTAGCCCAGGAGCACCGCTGACCAAGCAGGACTGCATGGCCTGGCCCCTGGCTGCCCCACCTCCCAGCTCTGCTCAATATAGTAGCGCTATGTGGTTATTGTAGGTGACTCATACAAAATCCATGTCCCTTCCACCCCCAACTGAAATAGGTTTGCTTACTTTGCTTTCTTTGAATTTGTGGGGTTAGGGAATTGGGCTATAGCCAGCAGTGCTCAGGGATTATTCCTTACTCTGTGTTCAGGAGTGATACCTCTTGGAGGAACAATAAAGGTGCTGGAAATCCAAACTAGGATTTAAGTATAAGACACATGTTAAGACACATGCCTTAACACTATACTCTCTCCAGCCCTGAAATCCTTTTGTTTTAAATAGCATAATTTATTTATTGAATGATAACTTTAGAGAACTCCTCAGAATGTATTATTTTAAACTTTCAGGATATGAATATTTCCTAGGAAGAAATATTTGCTTTTAAAAAGGCTGATGGTTTAAGCAACATCTTTTGCTCTGATCCTATTTTGCCGGCAGTTGAGCATTTGTTACTCATCATCAAAGTTTTATGATTGCTCCAGAGTTAGTGGAGGAGAAACATAACCTAGGACAACTGCAATTTGTAGGAGTAGCCAAGGGCGAGGAATGTGTGAGATGATTTCAGACATAAGAAATTATATTATATGCTCAAAATGTTGTCTAGATATTATGAATCTGTTTACCTTGTAGAAGGAACTTAAAGCAAGAGAAGAATGACTCTAAAGATGCTGTGCCTAGTTCACAGCCATATCTGGGAGTCAGCTGTAATTTGAGCAAAGTAGTAATACTGAAGGCAGAGGCAGATTTTCCTGCAGACTGTTCAGAGTCTTACTGTGTGCAAGTTACTGAATCACTTTTGTCAATAAGTCCAGCCATCCTTTTCTCACAATAGAAATTACAAAAATCAATGTGTCACACCTCGCTTCCTTGGAAAGCAGTACCGAGGATCTATCAGTCAATAACAACCTTGTTGCAGGACTCCTCTAAGAGCCTCTGCAACTTCCCTGGATTGCCTCCTGCAGGTCACTTCATAGATAGGGGGTAGTTTAAATGTGGCAGTTTATCTGACCATGTATTCTGTACTGGCTGGTATAAATATTCTCTCATGCTATCACAATTATCGTGGGACTAGCTAGATCTTACCAGCATATTTGCCTGGCCACATTGAATCTCTAAGTAATTAGACCAGAGAGAAATGCTGTTTGCCTCCAAGCAAGCAAGCATGGCTCCCTGATAACTCAAAGGCAAGTAAAATACAAAACTACTGTGAAGTAGACGAGACTTGTGAAGCCTTGGAGAAATATTTAACTGGCATTAGTATTAATCTTTGGTACAGAGACATGCACACAAAGTCTCAAAAAAAGAAACCCCCTTCTCTACCCTATAAAGGCATTTCCAGGCAGATCTTGGCTCAAAAATTAGCATATAATAGAGCCTAGGTGAGGTGCTGGGAGAAATTACCTAAGGGCATTTGACCCTTCCTGATTCCCATAATAGTGGCAGGTCTGAGTTGCAGGGGTATAAAACCAGCCTGCTTCCTCTCTCTTTCTCTCTTTTTGGGCTCTCTTTGAGGGCTTGCACTCTTCTTGGTAGACTTGTCTTCGTCTCCTCTTTACAGGGCCTTTACATGTGGTGGCTGCCATCTTGGCCTACACATGGCTGGGGTTTTAGCCGGGAATCCTAAGCACAGGGTTTTTATTTTTGCTGACTTGTATGCCTGAACCTGTGATAAGTGTTGTAGGCAAGCAGACAGGGGGCGCCACATGGCAATAAAAATTCCTGAAGAAGAAGGAAAACTGTTCCTTCAGCCATCCAGAGTCACAACTGTTGCCACAAGGGAACCAGACTTGAGAAGACCATATCAACAATAGATCCTGGGGGAAAGGGAAGGCCAGAGGGAATGTGTGAATGGCCTTAGCTGATTAGATCTCCTGAGGGAAATGAATCAGCCTTCCCACCCAAAACCCAGCTCAAAGAAGACTCAAGCATTCCAATCAAAGAAGACCACTCCCAAAGTCTATTCCCTTGGCAACGGGCCCTAGTAACCGAGGTTGAAACCCCATATGGGAGTAACTTGGGGAGAAATCTATAAAAGCCTTCCTGACCAAATGGCAGCGCACATGCTGCCTGGGTGCACATGTTGCCTGCGGCGCCAAATGCTGCATGGGCACACATGCTGCCTGAGCCCATGTGGCCAAGCACATGTGGTGCCTGAGCACGTGTGTTGCCCACATCTTACCTCTTGAGATGTGTACTCTCTCTCTTACTTTCTCTCTCCCTTCCCTCTCCAAAAACCTCCTTAATAAAATTTGCTTTACTTCACTGCTCGTTGAGTCCTGAAAATTCTTTTTCTGCGAGGAAGACAAGAACCCTGAGGCAGCCCTGGGTAAGGCCTAGGACTGATTTTTCTTTCCTGCAAAGAGCAATTCCTCACTCCAGCCTGAGTCCGTGGCTCCCCGAGAAACCTCGGGTGGTGGGGATTAACTTCCGTGTCTAGAGATCAAGCGGACATCAGGTGTGGCTTGACGGCCACCTCGTGGGGCTGGTGGGGCTCAGGCCCAAGCCGTGCAGGGGCTCATCGCAGACTTTATCAGTTCTAAGCCTGCCCAGTGGGTCCCGGGTGGCAGAGGCGGCTGGGGAGAAAGCGACCATCTCTCTCCCCTTCCAGGCTCACATAAGTCACCGGTGAGGTCCACCTGCAACAATAAGTAAAGCTTTTATAACTGCATCACATTCCTGAGTCTTCATCCATTCCCCGCCGGCTTCAGAGGTAGAAGGGAACTCGCTCGAGGCACTGTTGGGGACCCCGGCGGCATTCCCTGACAAACCTCAACAGAAATGATTCTCCTGAACAGCTTCTTTCTTCCTTCTCTTCTCTCTTTCCCTTCCCCCACCCCATCCCCAGACCATTTTTCTCTCATGTGCAAATATGCAACTTAAAGACAAGATGCTTGGGTTAGTGGTGTCCCTCAGTGGATCATGCTATGTGATTATATATTGCAACAACTAATGAATACTTATTGGACATATATAGTGGCCGGCAATGTGTCAGGTGGTGGCTTTCATCCTTTGGCCTTTGTAGCAGCTGATCTCTGTGCCTGGAATGCTCTTCTCATTAATCCTCACATAACTGGTTTCATCTTGTCATTCAAATATTAGCTCTAATTTTAAATTCACCACTCCAGAAAGTTCTTTCAATATGAAGTAAGTATCTATCATACTCTTTTAATTCTCTGCATAGCCCTTATTATCATCTGCCATTTTCATTACTGTTAAGAAAATTTCTCCCTGTCTTCTGTCTCCAGAGTTTAAGGACCATAAGAGATAGAAACTTCTTTATCTTGTTATATCTGTGGCATTAGAGCCTAGTATACTTCCTGACACAGAAACATTTATTAACATGAAAGATATAGGGTACAATGGTGTAGCAAAATTAGACACGGTTCCTGATGTGATAAGGCAGCTAGTAATTTAGTGAGGGAGGGAGAGTTTAATCAAAAGTACCCCAAAGTTCCTGCCCCTCTAGGTGTTGCAGATGTGGCTGTGGGGCCTGGCTGCATAGGCAGGTGGCAGACAGGAGACAGGCTTGTCTATACCCCCAGGGCTCTGCCCTGTGGGCACATAGATAAAGACTGAATTGAACCCAGAGCCACAGCAGAGTCTGGCAAAAACAGTAACAATAATGGACCTCATTCACAACAAATGGGCACCTGCTGGAGCAAATTGATGAACATTGGGAAGACAGTGACAAGTGACAAGTGACCCTATACTTGAATGCAAATTTACAACTCCCACCAGTGTGAGGATGGGGAGTAGTCTACAAACATTTAGGAAGAGAGTTAACTGCAAAGTGGAGCACCTCTAGGGCCCCAAGGTGAGATCAATTTTAAAAAGAATAGGTGCAAGGAAGATGGACTGAATAGTAAAATCAAACCCTAAGAAATTCTATGTTCCAACTTCCCTCACTGAAGGGAAAGTGCCTTTTAAGGGAGAAAGTTGGTGTGGCAGCCTTGAGAGAGCAAGTGAAAGGCTGATTCTGAGCTGAGTCTGTGCAGGGAGGTGGGATCCAGACCAGGGCAGGATTTGGTGGGTGATGATATTAAACAGGTACATCATTAGCTCAGATGGACTTGGGGGATTTTGAGGAATTTTAAGCAGTAGTGAAATGATGGGATTTTCTGCTTGAAGAAGACACTAAGCATTGCAGATTATGGAGCATTATTATATTTTTAAATTTAAACACCATGATTTACAAAGTGCAAAGCTTTTCACAATACAGTTGTTGGAGGGATTCATCATTCAACACCAACCCCACCCCCAGTGTGCCCCCAACACAACTAGAGACCCTCATTTCCCACCCCCCCATCCCATGCCTGCTCCCTTAGCTGGACTAATTATATTGACCATTACAGCCCAAATAATGGAATGGTATTGGTAAAGTGGTGACATTTTTTTCTCGGTTGTTTTATGCGAGTCTGGCAGATTTCCATTCTTGCATTCACTTTCTAGATTTCTAGAATGTAGTGGGTTTCTACTAGTCAACCCCAGACCCATCACTACTGCACCTATGGATAACACTTATTTCAATTTTTTATCCATGCCTGTTTGAGCCTGCCTTAAGCAAACACTGAATAATCTATTCCATATTGCTTGTTGGAGCTAATTTCGTAAATACAGTAGATAAATATATTCTTAGACGAAAGTCAGTGCATATTATTAAATCTCCATTATGCCATTTGAGCCCACTGTATAGGAATTTATTGATATGTCCTCACAGACCACACATTGTGCCCACATACTTGTGATTGTATGCCCATACTTAATTCTGTGAAATGTGGTGGGATACCTGGTACATCAGGTATCACCACAGGGAGAGTCAGCAGCAGCTCTTATGTGCATCTATGTCCCTGAATCATGACCAACTGCACCAGCAGCAGTTCTGGGTGGGTCAACTGGGCCTGCCAGAGGGGACAGAGATGAGGGGAAGGGTCTCTAGCTCCAACTCCATGGAAGGTTGGTGTGTTTAGTGACCAGGACCCTCATACCTGGGCTTGAAATGGGCTTCTCTCTTTGGGTGGGGTTACAATAAGCTGTGTGGTCCGGACTTTGAAAATGGCTGTGGTTGTGGTGGGTGAGGTTATTTTGGCTTCTGAGGCTCTATCAGGGTGGCCAGAGAAGGCCAAAACCCCCCCCCCCAGGACACCTCATGGTCAGCCTAGCAAGGGGAGAGCTGGCAGCAGCTCTTCCGGGCATCTGAGTATTAGTGGTTTAAATGGGTAAAGTTCTCCTGCTGTTAAATCTGGATATGTGGGTAGTTTGAATTAGAATACTGTAGAGAAGAAATGTAATATAGTTGAGACATGTAGGGGACACTGCATTTTTATTTGCTTTTTATTTCTAGGCCACATTTCGTGCTGCTCTTGGCTTACTCTTGGCTCTTTGCTCAGGCACCACTCCTGGTGGGGCTTGAGGGACCATGTGTGTGCCAGGGATTGAGCCTCTATCCGATGAGTGCAAGGAAAGCTCCCTACCTGCTGTATTAGCCATCCTGTAGAGTGATTTAAAAATCAAATCAACAAGATAGAATTTTGGAGTAGATTACTGGGGTGGAAAGACGGTAGTATCAAGTAGGCTTCTTTACAAGGGTATGTCGGCTTCTCTACAAGAACGAAAACCTGTGTTCACTGATAATGCTCATACTACAAGAGAACCAGGGTGTGGAGTACAGAGATGAAGATAATGAATTCAATTTTCTACTACTCAGTGCTTGAAGTCTGTGGGATCTTAAAGGGACAGGACCTCCCAAGGTCTGTTAAGTCAGTTGAGGCCAGGGTTCTGAACCTGGCCGAGACTATAAATAGGGCCTCCAGGACAGCATGGGGATGGGGGGGAGCTTCTGGACTGAGAGAGCAGCAGGCTCTGGCGCCTGGCCAGCACCTAGGCTATGGGGCCCCTGGTGCCTGAGCCAGATGCCAGCACCTGGGAGGAACAGCTGCTCCTGATGCCTAGGCCAAGAGCCAGCACCAGAGCCACAGGGCCTGGTGCCTGAGTCGAGGGGCTGGCATCAAAGCTACAGGGCTAGAGAGCTTCAGGGCTACTGGATATTAGGACCATCAGCAGTAGGGCATCACGGAGGAACTCAAAGACTTAGATAGGCATTCAGTGACATGGTAGCAAAAGATGAAACAAGGTAACTAGGCAAATAGATAGAGAAATAGCTGAGGAGCCCAGCGTAAAGAATCCCTGAAGAGAATAGCCCTGAGCTGAAAGGCCCTAAAGAATAGGTCCTGAAAGGAGACGTCCTGGGAGAGGGCCAGAACCATGAATCCTTGAACATAGGCACCTGGAAGTGAGAGGGCCTGATGAGGGGAGTCTGCACAGACCCCTCAAAGAGAGAGCAGCTTGTAGGAGAACCCGACGAGAGAAGCCTACACAGAAACCCTCAAAGAGAGAGCAGTCTGCAGAAGAAACTGCCAGGAGAGAGACAGAGGTCTGGGAGAGGTTCCTGCAAAGAGTAAGCAACTAGATGAAACAGAGTAAACAATATAGAATAACTTCAGGAACTTCTGGCCTCACTGGTTATTCAGCGGACAGGTCAGGGGGAACAGTATCTGCCTGGACATAGACCGGGGCCCTAGTGGACAGTGAGTACTGCTGGGGACCCAGTACTCCCTGAGGCCCCAGCTTCTGTTGCCATAGTCACCCCCGACCCCACCTAGTAATGTTAAGGCTATGGAATCCACAGGAGGTCCCTTGAGCATGGGGCCTTGAGACCTCCATGAAGGGGGAGCCACTATGCCCCTCCAATATAGTTATTTTTAAGCCTCAGCAGAAGTCCTTTGAGATATCCAAGTAAAGACATTTAGTAGGCAATTAGTTATATGAGTCTGGAACTCTAAAGCAAATTGTGTGCCTGAATAATAACACAAATTTGTGAATCATGTATCAATAGGTGAAAACTGAAGTCACTAATGTGCATAGAATAGCTTGAAAGAAGAGATTGGAAGTAGAAAATATGAAGCAGACTTATGGAAGTTCATCATTTAATATCATTTAATTATTAGATGATGAAGGATGTTTGTTCAAAGCAGAGAAAAAAGAAAATGTCAAGGAACAGGAATAAATTAGGAGAGAACTGTGTGGGGGAGGCCAAGGGAAGATACATCAATGTCAGATGTGGGGAGAGATTGGAAAAATGCCGTGTCTTTTCCACCACTGTCAGGCAAACTTATCTGCACTGTGTTTGCAAAGGCACTGACTGCTTTGGCCCATGGTAGGTTTTCTTTTTCGAGGGGTGGAGAGGTACACCGGCAGTGCTCAGGGCTTATTCCTGGTTTTGCACTCAGGCCCACTCCTAGCAATGCTCAGGATAGCATATGTAGTGCCAGGTCTCAAATGCAGTTTGGCCGTGCGTAATGCAAGCGCCCTAGCGGCTTTACTGTTGCTTTGACACCCATGGTAGATCACTTGTCTTGTATCAGTTTTCTTCAAGCAAATTCATTGATTTGCTTGAGCGGGCACCAGTAATGTCTCCATTCGTCTCTGTTACATGTTAGTATAGCCCAATGGCATCTGCTAGCTCCAGGAACATAAAGAGCCTCAAACCATTCATTAAGGTCATGGTAATGAGGTCTGTTATTGTTACAGTAACAGTAACCCATGGTAGATATTTAACATATTTTTATTTGTTTTTTCTTATATTTGGCTATACCTGCTTTTTCTCAAGATCCACCCCTAACTTGTTGCTCAGGAGACCATATGGTTCAAGGGATCAAATCCAGGTCTCCTGCATGTTCCCTGGTCTTTTGAGCTTTCTACGGCCCTAATATTTATTATACTTTTATTTTCTTAATTTTTCAAATTTTATTTTATTTTTAACTTTATTTATCTATTTATCTATCCATTTATCTATTTATCTATCTATCTATCTATTTATCTATCTATTTATCCATCCATCCATCCATCCATCCATCCATCCATCCATCCATCCATCCATCCATCCATCCATCCATCCATCCATCCATCCATCCATCCATCCATTTATTGTTGCAGGACTCCTGCAGATCACTTCGTAGATAGGGGGGTAGTTTAAATGTGGCAGTTTATCTGACCATGTATTCTGTACTGGCTGGTATAAATATTCTCTCATACGACCACAATCATCGTGGGACTAACTAGTTCTTACCAGCATATTTGCCTGACCACATTGGATTTCTAAGTAATTAGACCAGAGAGAAATGTTGCTTGCCTCCAAGCAAGCAAGCATGGCTCCCTGATAACTCAAAAGCAACTAAAATACAAATCTACCGAGAAGTAGATGTGACTCTTATGAAGGCTTGGAGAAATATTTAACTGGCATTAGTATAATCTTTGGTATAGAGGCATGCCATCTCAGAAATCCCCTTCTCTACCCTATAAAGGCATTTCCAGGCAGATCTTGGCTCAAGACATTAGGTGAGGTACTGGGAGAAATTACCTGAGGGCATTTGACCCTCCCTGCCAGGGGAAGTTACATTTAGCTTACAGCTCCTCCCAGTTGTGCTAAGGAGGCTTTGAATAAGCTCTGGGTTCTTGTAAACAGCCACAAGGCCTCCTGAAGTGCTACATTTCTATAGAGCTGTTTTCCTGTGTTCATCTCTGATAGCCCAGCCCAGAATGGGCCAGGCTGGGAAGTTTGGGCGGATTTCTAGCTATAAAATAAGCTGCAAGAAGAAAGAAGTCCCTTTTTTTTGCCATTTTGGCTTCCCTTGGTGTTTTACTTCTCTGTCCTCTCCATTCTCTGTTGGGCCTCAACATGTGGTGGCAGCCATCTTGGCCTACACCTGGCTGGGGCCTAGCTGGGAACCCAGAGTCCAGAGGTTTTCCCTGCTCTTGGATTGTATATCGGAACCTGTGATAGTAAAGCCCTTTTAAAACTGCATCAGATTCCTGAATTTTCATCCATTCCCCGCAGGCTTAGGAGGTAGAAGGGAACTCGCTTCCCAGTACTGTTGGGGACCCCAGCGGCATCCCTGACAATTTATTTTATTATACCACTGTGAGATATACAATTACAAAACTATTCATGATTAGGTTTCAGTCATACAGTGTTCCAGCACCCATCCCTCCACCAGTGCACATTTCCCACCACCAATGTCCCTGATTCCCTTCCTCCTCCCCAGTCTGCCTCTATGTATGGCCTAATATTTGAGCCAAGAAATAAATATTAAACAAAAAGCATGGCATCTTCTAGGAAAACAGGCACAAGGCATTCGGGAAGATGGGAAAGCCACAAAAAAGTTAGGACTAAAGAGGTCTGATTCTGAAGACAACCCTCATGATGTTTGGTCGACTATTAATGTTTGACTTAGAATGCAGACCCTAAGGAGATAATTTTCCACCTGCTAGGCATTACATAAATACGACACAAATTTCAGAAGAGATCACTTGGTAAAGGGGAGCAGTAGGATCCTGTGGCACTGGGGAAAGCTCACAGAGAAAACAAAGCAGGGCTGGTGTGCCACTGATAAGTAAGAAACTCTCATTGGTTTTCGTCTTTAGAAGTTCAACAAAGATTACTCTTCAGTTATTTTAAGGTATGATACACTGCAGCTTTGGCTAAATATGCATTTATTTTTGTTATTCCAGTGAGGACTTAAGTGACAATGATAGATTCTATTTGTCATAACTCCTATACTTTATTGGCACACGTAAGTGGAAATAAAATCTCGACTATATTGCTTTTGTATGTAGATCTGAACTCAGGATCACTTTATCTTGAGATTATTCTGTCCTTTAAACTTAATGTCATCATTTGAAATCTGTGCTTCTGGGCAGTGTACAACAAAAGAAAAAGGAACAATATGAAGACTTTTAATTTTTTTAAAATGACTTTTGCCTATAGTGTCCATTTTCCACTCATGTTTTATGGCAGAACTCGGTCAGCAGCCTACACTTAGGGGCAAGGAGATTGAGGGGCTTAATAGAACTGTGTATTCAATAGGACTGTGTATCCAAAAATCCCAGCTTTGGTAAATCTGTCCATCTCATTCCATAGGGCTTTGACAAATATACTCTGCTAGTCTGAGGACCTAGTCATGTCTTAGTATGTTCCTTAACAGAGATAGAATTATCTTTGACAGATTTTAAGTTATTTCAAATGTTTGTCTTAGGTTTTACTTAGATGCCATCTTATTAAAAAATATGATTTTGATTTTGGGATGATTTCCCATAACTTAACTGTCCAACAGTTCTTCAGTTCTTCAGTCTTTTTAAAAAAGATCCCTGACAATCAGGCTGGCTATTTCTAAGTATATATTACTTCTATCAGATTTTAGTTTTGAGGTTGTTCTTTTTGGAAAAAAAATATGTTTGTATAGGATTCAACTTCAACCTGGCTTTAGGGAAAGAGCTGCCAGTTTGGCTTTTGCCTAAAGAAAAGTGGTTCTTCAAATTTCCAGTTCCTCTGAATCTGCAGGCTGGCCCCATCCCACCCACGCGGTGTTGGTTCTCCAGTCTAGGGGAAGAAATGACAGTTTGCATTCCTGTTTTGTTTGTTTGTTTGGTTTTTTCTTTTTGGGTCACTCTCGGCAATGCTCAGGGGTTTTTCTTGGCTCTGCATCAGAAATTATTCCTGGTGGGGCTCGGGAACCCTATGGGATACTGGAGATTTGAACCCTGCTGGAGGGTGCAAGGCAAATGCCCTACTGGCTTTATTATAGCTTCAGACCCCAGTTTGCATTTCTAATAAATTCCTAAGTGATTCCTGGGCTTATCATTCAAGGAAGCACACATTAAGAACTGTTGCTCTGCAATAAACTATTTTAAAACAAATTAATCTATTTTTGTTTGGAATCGACTTGGTACTCTGGGGCAGCTCCTGGCACTGTGCTGGGCGTTCCCTAGGTGGTGCTGGGAATCCTCCCTGGACTTCCTGCAGGCAAAGGACTGAATTACCTTTATGGCTTTATGGCTTTGTTTTGTAAAGAGGACATTTTGCTTTTATGAACCTGAAGTTTCATTCATGTTTGAAAGAACAAAAATAGAACAAATATTTTAAAATTGTGTCAGCTTAGAAATCGAAAATCTTGTTCCTTGTTTTGAACCAGCCATTCTTTTTAGACAGTAGTATTAGACTGGGCAAGTCTTTGCGCCTCTAGGATTTTCCATTACTTTATTTATAACATGATGGTAATAACAACTGCTTTGCCTGGAACAGGCAATTTTTTTTGTCCCAGGCTAATCAGAAACAGAACAGTCAGATTTACTTGTTTCTGTGGAAAGAGAGATTTATGCTACATTAGAGAACTTCCCAGGGACTACCCACCTACAGGGAAAACTATTATGCATCTTCCGCAAATGAGGCCTCCTTAGTTTTCTGGAAGGCAGTGTACACCCAACCCTTGGGACAAATTTCAAAACAATGAACCAATAATGGCACCAAAAGGTCAGCATGAATCCCTGTTTCTCAAGGCAGCTCTGAGGGACTTACCCTTGTTCTTTTGGGGAACGAGAGGGAGTCTTTGCTTTGGCCTTTCACATTTGAAGTGGGCTTGGAAATCCACAAATCAGTGATATGTGAAAACTGGGGCTCAGGGCCTTCCTGGGGGAAGTAGATCCTGGTCAGCAAAGGGGAGTGTGAAGGGACGGATGATAGGCACATTCTGTGCACTGCAAAGTTTGATTGCATTGGGATATTAAATTCCCATGCAGTGAGCACTCTATCACAGGACAAATGAGAGTGTCAGAGCTGGCTTTTTAAGGCCCTGTGTTATTATGTTGAATGATAAACTGCTTGCAGGTGATTAAACTGCCTCCACAGACTTAGGCCCTCACTTCTCTTCCTTCTCAGGTGATGCCATCTATCTTTGTATTTTTTTTTCTCCACTGAAGAGAAAGCACCACATGTTGAATTGCTGCAAAACACCCCAGACACTAGCCAGGGAGGTAGGTTGAATAAAAAGTTTGATACTTAAATTTGTCATGCAGAGCTGGATTAAAAAGAAGGTAACCATGTCAGAAGAAATTGGACAGTTATAGGTAACCTTGGGATGTAATAACTGATTCTGAGTTTATATTTTGTTTTTTCGAACTAGGTTAAGGCAAGCAGAAATGTAATTGTGCGAATGAAGTGCAATTGTTTGTGTCTGAGATGTAAATGGCCTCTGCAGCTTTCCCTGTATGTATTACTTGGGTTTACATTGTGTCAGGAGAAAAATGGACCAAAAGTAAAGTTATTTTTTTGATTAAGATTACTTAAACTCATCCCCTGACATCTTTCTGTTTACACTTTTGAAAACTATTATTATTAATATACTTAACATGAGTTTGACCTGCATGCTATTTATCTCTGTTACCTTAATTTTGCTCACATATCAACATAAGTAATTTTTGATGATTCTAGAAAGACATTGACATAACAAATTGTGGGACTTCTGGTGGCCTGAATGTTATAGCTGAATGCATGGCTCAGAGCATGACCTATTATTTTCCAACAACAACTTTGAAATAGGCCTGCTATTTTGGTAATTGCAACTGTCTGAAGGTGATAACATTTTTTTGTCTGATGCTGGATCAATGTTTTTGAAAACTACTCTTCTCCTGGAAACTTTCAAGCACCTTTTGGCTCTGTTTTTTTTTTTTTTAACTGCATTTAGTTTTGATGACTGTTTCTAGAAAAATGGTGTTGTCATCCTTGTTGGCTAATTGATGGTTTAGGAGTTCTGAGACCTGGGACAGGATTCCAGTTTTAGCCATTACAACTAGAGGGAAACTGAGGCTGAGAAGCAAATAGAAGTAGTGTCCTCAGGGTACGAGGAAGATAACCACAGGCAGAACTGGCCTGAGACTCTCAACAAGGCTGAAAGCAAGCAGGATACTGGAAGTGTTTTCCAAGTTCCTAGTAGTTCACTGACAGTGGAGAGTTTATTTGTGGGTTTAGCAATCTGGCTGCAGGGGCTTAGTTTCCGAAATTGAAGTCTGACTCTCTATGCATATTGCTAGGAGCAGAGAAGAGGAGGTCATGGTTTTACTATCCTACTGTGAGAGCAAAGAGCCAAAACAGCTTGTAAATAGGTTGATGGAAAGTGAGATCTGCATATGGAAGGCAATACTCCTCTTTTCAGAGGCGACTAAGGAGACAAGCAAAAAGGTCTTCTTTTCTTCAGGACTAGTCCTTTTAAAGGCATTTTAGTTTTTATTTAGATGAGACTTGATGTGTAGTATCATACATTGTTACAGTATTCTGTGCTTGAATTACAGACTTGAGAACTGGATGTGACTGACTGTGATATTTTATTTGTGTGTGTGTAAATAGTCCTAGAAATCTAAATTAAAGTCTCATGAGGTATGTTTTTTGCTTAACATTAGTACTCCTATTGACTTTCACTGTCAGCAGGAGTCTAAGTATTTAGACCAAAGCATTTTGCCTAGAGTTTATCTTTGTATTTGAAAAGAACCTTATTAAAGAAAAGTATAATCGGTCTTTTTCTTATTATGCCTTCTTTGGAATTTAACCCCATCTCAATTTAACCTTCACGTGTCTTGTCTCTTCACTTGTCTTCCCGTTGTTCATCCATTTGCTGGAGCAGGCACCAGTAACATCTCCATACGTCCTGTTGCAAGCAACTGTTACCAGAAGCCCAGGGCACAAGAGCCTCAAACCATGCCTTCAGGTCATGGGAATGAGGTCCATTATTGTTACTGGTTTTTGGCATATCAAATACAACACAGGTAGCTTGCCAGGCTACTTCTTATATTTTTCTCATACTTTTTCACAGGTTCATCTCAGGTTCCAACAGAAATGGGCATGAGACTTCTTTGTAATTAACTTTCTAGGCATAGAAAAGTTGCAATTCTTAAAATGATATATAATGTGAAGTGTCAGTGTAATGAATAAACAAAAACACATTGCCATTCTACACACTGAAATCTGATGGGAAAATTTCTAGTTTTATAGCTGATGTTTATGGCCTAAACAGTTGGATTATTTGATGCTGACAATGTTTGGATTTGTACTCTCATCATCTTAAATTCGGATGAGACTTAAGGGTAGTAAAGTTATTGAAGATTATTAAAATTCACTGGTCTGTCCCCTCACCCATCCAATGCTGTCACCATCTTTATACCATTGCCCCCCAGTGGCCATTTTGAGCATGCTGGAACCCCTCTCATAGGCTAAAACCTAATTAACAGAGTTAAAAAAATTTACTAAAAACTGTCGTGAGCATCATCTAAGGAAGAGACCTATATGTAGAAATAGATAAATTGCTATTAAAAGTGGTAAATGCTTTGATTAAGGTCCACATAAGCTCTTTAGGAAGTACAAACTGCATGCATTGATCTAAGAAAATTACTGAGAAGGTATTTGAATTTGTCTTGAAGAGTAAGTGGAAGCTTGTGGGTTTGTGTATGAGTGTTTTTTTTTCATTTTCTGTGGTGGGGGCACACCTGGTAGTCATCAGAGGTGACTTCCAGTTCTATGCTTAGGATCACTCCAGCAGTGTTTGGGGAACCATCCAGCGTTAGGATGAAACTCAAGCTTCCTGCATGCAAAGGATGGGCTTAACATGTTGGCTTTCCCTGCAGTATTAAGAATTGATGAGAGGTTCAGAATGGCATGAAGGGAGTATTTATGGAGGGGGAGCTATGAGAGAGATTGAGAGAGATGATGGACAGACTAATCAAAAATTTGCTCATCTAGTAAAAAATTCCATAATGTTTATTTTTATTTATTATTATTTATGTATTATTATTGATTATAATTAATAATATAATAATAATTGCAATATATATTTTTGCTTTTTTTTTTTTTTACTCACATCGGTGATGCTCAGGGGTCACTCCTAGCTCCTGGCAGTGCTCAGGAATTGTATGAGATGCTGGGGATCAAACTCAGCTTGGCCAAGTGCAGGGCAAACACCCTATCCACTGTACTATTGCTCCGGCCCTAGATTTTATTTTGAGGGAAAGAGAGTTCAAAATATTTTAATTGGTTCCAAATATGAGTCATTGTTCATAGGTCCATGTAAGTAGCTCATAGTTTGCAACTGCTATGGTATTTCATTATAAAATGTTAAGCTTAAAACTGTGTGAATACTGACAAAGTAAATGGAAAATTGTGGCAATTTGGATTGTGCAGCAAAGCAAAAATTGACTTACTATACTAGCATACTGAATTAATGGAAATACCTGATCATTTGGCAAGGGCATCTTTTCTCCATGAAAGGCTCAACTTTAATTTGGCTGGACATAGCCTGAGGGACATATTCTGTAATTTGATGATTTCAGCAGTATGTCCATCTGTAATAGTTTTATGGATCAGAAATTCATTATGGAATAGGACAAAAATGACATTACATATGCATTTTATCCTAAAAAGGAAAAGTCAAAATAATATTAGGAGATGCATTTGCACTACTCTAAACTTTCTTTTCATCTGGCATGTGGGGATTACAATGTCTTTGGTAAACCAGTAGAAACGATGTAGTTTTGATCATCTTTCAGGAAATATGTGAGCCAGTTTGTGTGATTTTTACATCTGAATTGTTGAGTCCCTATGTTCATTCTTGCCACATGAGCTTTATATTATCTGCCCTTTGGTCTTGCTTGCTAACCAGTTCCCATTTCCCACATGCTGTAAACAAATGCTTTTTAATTGCTACTGCCAGAATAAGAACTTTAGTAGTTTCAGAAAATGATGAGGGGGTGATGTTTCTGGATTAAACACATGAAACAAATCTCTAAATATTCTTGCTAATTCAACATGAGAAACAGGCTCTCAGTATTTTATTTTTTATGGATGTCCGATGTTTATTTAGTAGAAAGCAGATTTGTTATCAACTGACACAAGAGTTCAGTCAGAAGACTGGTTGTATTCCCACAGGGCGGGGTGGCTCTATTGCTTTGTCATCTCCAGTAGGTTTTCTGATTAAGAAATGTGAGCTGGCCAGAAGTGATCTCCGGCATTATTGTCTGTGGCACTCCTGATTTGGCCCACACCAACACATTTTTCCTGAGGCTGGTCTATAGCTGCATCCTATCATTTCATATTTGTTGCCTGCTCCATCAAGCTAATAAAGCAGCTGTTTATTATGCATGACATGCTTTATACTGTGACTGACGGATAACTGCAGTATTTTAAGTCTGTTGCTAGATTCTCAATGTGCTGCCAGCCTCTCCATTTTCAATAAAAATGTTTCTTGGTATATACCTCAGAAGCAAAAGCAAGTTGTTTTAGGTTCAGAGCCAAAGTAAACCCTCTAGAGCATTGCCAATTAGAAGGCCAAGGAAGAGGATGATGATGAGAAATTATTTGGAAGAGGATGCAAATAAAGGCAAAAACAAGTGTGCATACACACACACACACCATGGTGCATGGTTTTGTATTTGTGGAGAGAGACAATTTCCATGAGACAAGCAATTCATGGTATACTTGGATGTATGTATGTACAGAACAGTGTTTTAGAAAATGAAGAGTTGGGTTAAAGAAAAACAAGGAGTGTTGATTACTATTTTTTATCCAATTTATTCATACATTAAAAACCTTGCTGTGTTCTTCGACACACATTATGTGATTTTAAAATTACCCTGAGAATAAGGGGTTTTTAATCATCATTTTTAAAGAAACGTGAGGAATAAGCTTAAACAGTTGTGCAGCTTCCTAAACTAGGTTTATCACAACTAGTATATGATATGGCTGGATTGAAACCCAGAGGTACAAATGGCAATTCCTAGACTCTTCCCATTACACTCTGCTCAAAGAAGGATGGATTCCTATGGGGAGAAACTCTTTTAAGCCAATTCTAAGAATGAACTTGGCCCATCACCAAATATTGCCTTTCATGAGATTTCTGTGGTTCAATGACTAGAGATTGGGCATACTAATAATACAAAAGCTGAACTAGAGAAAATTTATTTATATTAACAATTGAACAGGGCTTGTGATCGCTCTTCTGCTGGGTGGAGCTCTGACGAGCTGTGGAGTCCAGCTGTTGAAAACAGCGACCCTCATGGTGTGGGTTTCCTCTGGCTTCTTGTGAGGCTCTGCTGGGATGGCGGACTGTTGGATGACAGATCTAGCTAATCTGGGAGCTTTGTTGTTTTGCCCCATCCCAGATTAATCTATTTAAGCCAAGGTTCATTCTTTTTTTTAATTAAACATTTTATTATACCACCGTGAGATATACAATTACAATGTTATTCATGTTTAGAGGTTTGGGTCACATAGTGTCCTGGCACCCGCCCTCTCACCAGTGCCCATTTCCCACCACCAATGTCCCCAATTCCCTCCCCCCTCCCATAGCCTGCCTAAATGGCAGGCTCTTTATCTCTTTTCTTTCTCCCTCTCTCTCCCTTCCTTTTCCTACACATTGTGGGTTGCACACATACACTTGGAAGCCATCATGTGCATTTTTTATCTGTCTTTAATGCTCAGTTCTATGTTGGTATCAGTCCTTTCGACATTTATTCACACATGTTCCCTTCTCTGTCTTACCTAACCTCCTGACTCCCTCACGTTTGTGGTAATTTCCATTTTTGGTAAGACCACCTGGTATATTTATGTCATGCAAATAAATGCAGTCATTTCATGTCTCTCTATTTCCTTCTGACTAATTTCACTCAACATGATCCTTTCCCTGTCCATCCATTTATAGGCAAATTTCATAACTTCAGTTTTCCTAACAGCTGCATAGTATTCCATTGTGTAGATGTACCACAGTTTCTTTATCCAGTCATCAGTTCTCGGGCATACTGGTTGTTTCCAGGTTCTGGCTATTGTGAATAGTGCTGCTATGAAAATAAAAGTGCGGATTGTGTTTCTGCTGCGTGTTTTTGGCTTCCCAGGGCATATTCCCAGGAGTGGTATGGCTGGGTCAAAAGGGGAGCTCAATTTCTAGTCTTTGGAGGAATGTCCATATTGTTTTCCAGAAAGGTTGTACAAGACGACATTCCCACCAACAATGTATGAGAATCCCCTTTTCCCGCATCCATGCCAGCACTTGTTGCTTTTATCCTTTTGAATATGGGCCAGTCTCTGTGGTGTGAGGTGATATCTCATTGTTGTTTTGATTTGCATCTCTCTGATGATTAGTGATGATGAGCATTTTTTCATATGCCTTTTGGCCATTCAAATTTCTTCCTTGTCAAAGTTTCTATTCATCTCTTCTCCCCCATTTTTTTATGGGGTTAAGCTAAGGTTCATTCTAATGAGACCTCTCTTCTATGTAAACACTGCTAGAGGGTGTGGCAGTTACAGAAGTCACCTTGATTGAATAACTTCTGACTTATACATCTACTAAGACTTCTATGTTTTCTATATTGGGCACAGCTCCTCTTTATACCCACTGCACCCAGCGTGGGACAGTTAGAATTTACCAGGGGACTACCGTCCTGGCTATGTTGAGACTATAGGAAGGATCATACTAGTTTGCTCTAAGCAAGCGAGTGTGACCCTTTCAGTATATGAGAACAAGATACTCAGAATCACCCTGGTGCAGATAATAATAAGAAGGACCTTGTGAGTACCATCTAGATTACATGAAGCTCATGAAATTAAGATGTATTACTTTATATTAGCCCTCTCTCTCTCCAGTGTTTTACATAAGAGATAATCTCGGATTAGTCCTTGGCTTAACCTTTTTTATACCTGCAATAGGGTGTGGCACTGCTCTTCTACACTCTGTTCAGGGTTCTTTGTTGACATGACCCTCCATGTCACAAATTGGATTACTTTAGTATATAAGGGGACTGACTTGAGGCCCTTGGCCTTTTCGCTTTCGGCTTTTGGCTCCTGTGGCTTTTGGCTTTAGGCTTTAGGCTTTTTGCTCTTTGGCCTTTTTGCTCCTTCTTCTGGGTAGGACTCGTCTCGTGTGAGATCCTCTCTCTTTGGTGGCAGACTCAGACTCTTTTGTATGGTCTAAGTTCAGACCAAAGCTAGAGTTTGTTCATTATATTGGAGTGCTGTGGAAGAGCTTCTGTACTATTAAAAGCCTTTTTGGAACTGCACCAGACTCGTGAGTTTTCATCTGTTCCCCCAGCATCCTCGGAGTAGAAGAGTGGATGAGTCTCAGTCTATTTCAAGTCCAGAAATGCCTTATCCAGAGACTCAGATCCACGGGGCAGAGCTGCTACCAGCTCTCCCTGTCCCCAGCTGATCATTAGGCGACCAGGAGGGAAGGCGGGTTCTAGCCCTGGCTCGCCATCTCAGCAGAACCTTGCAAGAAGCCAGAGGAACCCCACACCATGAGGGCCACCACTTTTATCATCCAGACTCCACAGCTTGTCAAAGTTCAACCCAGCAGAAAAGCTGATCTTTCCCTGTCTCACACTGCTGCTTTGCAGCCTCACGGTTCATCAATAAATGCACGAGATGAGAGGTTACTACAAGAGTATCCTGCCCAAACAGCAGAGCCTGGCAAGCTACCCATGTCGTATTTGATATGCCAAAAACCAGTAACAATTATAGACCTCATTCCCATGTTCCTGGAGTGAGCAGATGCCGTTGGGCTACACTAGCATGTGACAGGACATATAGATATGATACTGGTGCCCACTCAAACAAATTGATGAACAACGGGAAGACAAGTGATACAAGTGATTAACAATTGAATAAAGTTTATATCAGCAAATAATGTGGAAATTTACAAATGTTTATCAAAACAAAGTTATTCCTTAGTGTTGCATAGAGTACAACTTTTAAGAATAGTCTTAACATAACCACCTCATTAACTGATTGGAGATGTAAATATGATTTGTTCTCCTAACCTTGAACTCCTGACCTTTTCTTAATTACTCAAGGTCATTCATTCAGAGGGACTTGGGAGAATAACACTGAGAACAAAAGTAACTAAAACTAAGTTTGGTTTTATGAGTTCCTGCCTTATGAGTTTCAGCAATCAGGAATCAGGAATTAAGAGACTTAATTCAAGTCTCTTAAAGTTCTCGATTCCCCCCATAGGTCCCCCGGCACCGCCGGGTGATTCCTGAGTGCAGAGCAGGAGAAACCCCGAGCCGCCGGGTGACAAAAAAAAAAAAAAGTTCTCGCTTCAGAACTCCACCCACTGACAGCCTATCACAGCCTGGAACATCGACACCCACCCTGCAGCAGTTTTTTTTTCAATTCAGCCCTGTATGCTGATCCAGAGACTTATAGACATGAGGGAGAGCTGCTACTTGCTCTTTCTGTGCCCAGCCACTCATGAGGCACCTGGGAGGGATGGTGGGTTCTAGCCCTTGCCCGCCACCCCAGCAGAGACGCACAACAAGTCAGATGACCCCCCTACTCCATTGGGCTGCCATTTTCCACATCCAGACTTCCCTCTCATCAGAACTCCAGCCAGCGACAGCCTATCACAGCCCGTCTCCGCGCGGCCGCAAGTGGCCGAGTGGTTCATCTATAAATGCTATATTTAGAGGTGAATACAAGGGTATACCACCTGCATGGCAAGCCTGGAAAACTGCCCGTGTTGTATTTGATATGCCAAATACCAGTAACAATTATATTGGTTCATTCCCATGACCTAATATAATGGTTTGAGGCTCTTTATGTTTCTGGAGCAAGCAGATGCCCTTGGGCTCTACTAGCATGAGACAGGACATATGGAGATAATACTGGTGCCTGTTCGAGCAAATAGATGATCAACAGGAGGATAGTGATAGATAGTAAAAGTGACTCAGGTAAATATATTCTGTGGGATAAAAAGGAAGAGGCAACATCAGAATAGAAGCCCAGGGCATTGCTGAAGGGGCCCTGTGTAGCATTTAGTGATATGTATAGACATTTAGAAATAGGCATTTTAAAACATATCTTTTAAAATATATTATTATATCACTGCTATATATACAATTACAAGATGTTCATGTTTTGAATTTTGGTTGTACAGTGTTCGAACACCCTTTCCTCAACCCCTGCCCATCTCCCATCACCAATGTCCCCACCTCCCTCCCCTTCCCCCATCCTGCCTACATGGCAGGTTCTTTACTCCTTTCTCTCTCTCTCTCTCTCTCTCTCTCTCTCTATCTCCATTTTGCTTCTCTTTCT